>AFRA01001160.1:0-12796 GCA_000223055.1 Claviceps fusiformis PRL 1980
TAAATTTTTATAAGAATTTAAATATTTCCTTAAATATACTAAAATATAAAGATTTTAATATAAAGAGAATAAGCTACTTTAAGCTATTATTAAAATTAATATTATTAAAATCCTTTTTTTTTTAAAAAAAAAAAGAATTATTATTATAATAATTTAATTTATAAAGTAAATTTTAAACCTTATTATTAAATAATATAAAAAAATTAAAAGTATTTAAATTTAAATTATTTATATTATTAACTTTATTTATATTATTATTAAAAATAGGGTTAAATATAAGGTCCTTACTATTATTATAATTAGCTAAAAGGTTAAAGATATTATTATAATAATTATTATAATCCTTAAAAGCATTATTAAAAAAGCTTTAAAAGCCCTTTAAAGTATTATTAAATATATAAATTAGGCTTTAAAAGGTTATAATAAGTATATAATATAGTATAAAGTAGTAAGCTTTAATATAATAATTCTTATAAGAATTTTTTTACTATAGTAAATTCTATTTAGTTATATAGGTAACACTATAAAGGGTATAGAAATGAAAGTAGGGGGTGGATACACGAGGAAAAGTGGACTGCTGCCCGGATAGAAAAAAAGTGCTGCCCGGATAGCAAAGCTCCGCAAGCCGCACCCCGCAAACGGGCAACGGGTGCGTAACGGCCGAAAGGGGAGACGCCTGCATGGACCGAAAATCGTCGGCTCCATAAACTACCCTCGACCTCTGCTGAAAGCTGCAATACGGTAGCTCAAAAAGTGACACTTTTGGACGCCGGGAAAAGGAGACATTGTCACCCCTGGAGGCGTGGGGCGGCTTCCGCCCATCTACAGATACCCAGAATCCCAGAGTCCTAGACCCTGGGAAAGTCCAGCCACAAAAACGGTCATGGCTGAGGGTGCTTCGATGATATTCTCTTGGTTGTTCTTCATGTTCTTTAACAATAGCCGTGGTTTCACGTGTCTGGAAACATCAACTTGGACTGCTGCGAGACACAGGGCTTCGTATTTACATGGTGAGTGAATGAGCTGCGACCGTCCCCATCACGGGCTGTCATCTCATTACCCCCCTTCTTTCCCAAGGAAAAAAAGAAAAAGAAAAAAAGGTAAGAAAAAAAAAAAGAACGGTCAATCTGCTTCACCAAACATCATCATCACAAGTCATGGACGCCACTGGCAGGGCAGGCACAAGAAAGCCGCGACCAGCGACGGATTCCGGTAATTTTCGGGCATACGAAAAACAACTTTTAGAGCGACTTCATGCAAGAACATGTAATTGCACTAAGAATTAAAACCGATATGCCCAACGGCCCCCCCTGCGTGTTTCCAACGTCCTTGCCGACGCTGGCGATTATTATTCCTGATCTGCTATGCTGCCTGCTGCATGCTGCATGCTGCATGCATACCCACCTGCCCAGGCACGCTCAGGTCCCACTACTGAAGATCCCAGTGAGCAGTTCAATGTTGAGCAACCCCGACACAAACATTCACCAAACAAACACCACCCCCCCCCCTTCTTTCCTATTCCTTCGGCAGCACGGGGAAACAAACGATCATTGATGACAACGATTGCCGGCCCCACCACGGCTTAGAAACCGAACGGCCTTATTTGCTCAGTACTGGCTCTGGCCATCGTTGGAACTCATCAAGAGGCTGCAGGGTTGGGTTGATATTGAGGAACCTACCTACTAGGTACCTGCTAGGTAGGTAAGTACCTGGGCCGGTAGGTACATACAGTAAGTACCTAGTATGTACTCGGTATGTATATCATCAGCTGTCACCATCTCCTCTGCCAGTGTCAAATCCTGCCAAACCTACGAATGATGAGACGTCGATTCTCTGTCATTATGAGAGGAGGAACAAAAAATGCCATTATTTCACGACCATGTGAAGTGTCAATACCACCAGGCTTCCACGTTTGTGTCCAGGGCCCGTAATCGTTCAAGGTCCCAGAGGCTCTCATCTTGCTTTACTTCGCATTCCCAATGCTTTGATTGGCCATATTGGGGTGGGATTTACTGCGCATCTGTAGATCCTGGGACTGCACCCCTCCCTGGACGCATCCTGGACGCATCCCGGACGCACCCTGGCCGCTTCCTCGTGAGTCGTCACTGCCTGCCGCCCCAGCATCTTTGCTGTTGGAATCGAGCAATTCCAAATACGTTGGCGCACTTGCAATTGTGCGCCGCGAGCGTGCGAGGGTGGAAGGCTCAGCCTCAGAGAAAAATAGCAAGCGGCGCGGGCCAATCGAGAAATATGTACATGTTCATGTGTCTCAGGATTCAGTCCTGCCATACCATGCCATTCATACTTACCTTCCATCACGGCTAGATCTGCTTCATCATCTGCCTGCTCAACGTTGCTGTGGGTCATGGACATCTCCGAGGCCTGAATATGGCCAAAGAGGTGCAACGGACGCAACCAAGCTTGGTGAAACCCAGGACTGACCCGTCTGAGACGTGACAGTAGGCGGCGTGTCGTGTCTCTCAACACAGCTCGTGCTACTAGGCTAGTACGTACCAGGCAAATACATTCTTCACCTGCTATCAGTACTTACCTACCTAGTATCTAGTAGGTAGGTACCTACTTAGGTGGGTAATTATTGGCTTTCTGGGGAAGAGAAGGACAAGGAAGCAGGCACGGAGAGAAGGACGGAGGGAAGAACGGAGGGAAGAACCTGGTCAAGAGCGACTGCATCACATCTTAACCGCCTGAACTCCAGTCCCTCTTCCAATTGTTGCACAGTACCGGTGACAACGGCACTTTTTGAACCATCCCTAGTACGTGTTATTCATCCCTGATGTGCAGAAACCTTTGGAATCCAGGCTGCTTCTTCTCTTAATCGACATGTACTTTACATTATTATCATCATCATCATCATCATCGTTGTTGTTGGTATTTTCCCATGTCATAAAATGCTTCAGGGCCAGCCTTGGGATAACTCGCATGGCTGGAACCCGCGACTAGCTATAGCAGAATGTCTTCCTTGTCTTGGGTAGGCTGATGTGTGGAGGATCAAGTTCTGCTGGGGTACAATGGCCAGTACGATGCAAAGTCGAACAGTCAATGGCCTCAAAACTCGTGACAAGAAAACTCTGTTTTGAAAAACCTATCTCGTCTATCAAGTGTCTGAAAACAAAAGCAAAAAAACAAAAACAAACGGACGAACAAACGGGCGAAAAAAACACGAACAAACACAAGCGATGTCAGTGATAGCAAAAGTTCCTCATTATCATCTCTTCCCGAAAAACAGGCGCCAGTCTCGCCGGAAAATAAATTCGCGACGACAGTGATCAGTAGGAAGTTCGATTAGGTTTAAATTGGTATCCATCAAGTCCTCATCGCAACAGGGGGTATAGGTTGAAGCAATTCCAGAAAAAACATCAGACCGCCGCGACCCAGCTCTTAGAAGCGTCGTCCAGGCGGTGGTGGTGAGGCATTTGAAACAAGACTACAGGATGTTCAAAAAGCGATAAAACAATTATTCGGATGTAGCCGTAACGTACTCATAATAAGTAAAAAAGTGACAGACGAATGACGAAATACGCAACCAGCAACCCGTCGAAAGCCCTGGTTTGCGCTAGGTCAATAATTCCGTCAGGTCTAGTTTGCGGCACTTCTTTTTTGGTGATTGTGCATCCATGTTGGTTGACCTGGGCATTCGCGGATCCTGTTGCGGCATTGGCGAGTTTGGTGCTGTGAGAAGTTGTGATGAGCCACGTATTGGGGCTAGTTGATTCTGATGATCGAGGTCACCAAGGCTGAAGTCTTGTAGTGACTTGACTCCTGGAAGCGATATGTTGCTACCCGTTGAGCCGACTCGATGTCTGCTGAAAAGCGGCAGGACCTCGACGCTGTTTGCATCCAGGGATCGTGAACGAGGGGCCGGAGATGTTGTGTAATTCGTACCAATGTCGAACTCGCCTGGTTCAGACGCACATGGTGACATTAGAGGGGCCTCGCGCCGCGTCCCTTGGTACTGTTCAGAGCTCAAACTGGGGGGCCTTGAGGGGCACGTCAATGGAGGCAAAGTCAATGTCGACGTCATCATTGTCGATGGATTTCGATAAGCATCTTCACGCAGGGCGGTTGGAACTCCAATGGCGCGCGATCGCCCCCTACGTTTCATTCGATTCTGTGTGCCATTCCACCAGTTTTTAACAGCATTATCGCTGCGTCCGTTCAGACGGCGGGCGATTTCGGCCCATCGCTTCCCCAATACCGAGACCAATCTCTCAATTTCAGCGCCCTCCGCCTTGGTGATTGGAGCGTGATTGAGATTCGGGTTGAGACTTTGGTGATAGCGCTCGCGGCATTGTTTTGCTGATCGAGTGCCAAGAACTTTGGAGATATCGACCCAGTTGAGAGGACCATGTGCTCGAACCAACTGCATGAGTACATTATCCTCGTGATTTGACCAAGGACCCCTTTTATGAGAGGAGTCCATGATGGCTTGGGCCTTGTGATATCATTAGAATTCGATTTTTTCTATAGAGAACCGTCTTCAAGGGAGACTAGCATTCCATACCTTGAGCACCCAATTCGCCAGCGAGTTCGATGTGTGCCGTCAACGAGGACTACCCTGTTGGCAGATGAAACGAGGTGCGTTAACCACCAAGCCGGTAGGATTATTCCCTTCTTTTCTTTTCTCAATGTTCAAAATGAAAATTTTGATGTCAGTTGCAAAATGCGAAGAGGGTTTGATTGACAGATTGAAGGGTCGGATTTGGAACGAAGTAAATGGGAACATAACGCTGGTGATGGGCAGGTCCGATGAGGCTCGGTGTACTTATTATCCTACCTGGTATCGCTGTTTGGCACTAGACGCCTTCTGGACAAATGTCGATTTGGAGGGGTGTGGGGCTGGGATATATGGAGGGGTGCGCCGTAAATCGAGACAGGGATACTTTGTTAGCGCCGCGGCGGCGTTTGCGCAGGCGTGTACGTACAATACGCCCCTTGAATGACTTTACACGGGCTGCAAGCCCCGCTCTGTTCCGCTCCGCTCCTCTCATCAGCAGCAGTAAGGGTCAATGGCACGTGATCTCGTAGGGACTGCCGGCAGGGGCTTTGGGAAGGATAGAGCTTTATTAGTAAGTACCTCTTCCTTCTCTGGAAATAGGCCATATTAAATGTACCTTTATATACCCTTCCCTGCATCTTTATAGTCGCGCTTGATTGGTTCAATCTCCTGTGTTCATGCAGATGTGTGAAATCACCAATGGTGTATATCCGGTAAGATAGCTGGGTAGGTATGGAAGTCTCTCAGTCCTAACTCCTAAAGAGAGTAGCTCTCGCGATGAAATTCTTGTCTAGGAGAAGCTATACGCATGACTAACGTTCCCCGCAGGCACTTTTCCTTTACCAAGCTGTCCTTACGAGAAGTCAACGTTTCTGCCTGTGAATTATCTGTTTTGTCTTCCACCGTGTTGCTTCCCTGCTTCCAGTGAAAGTGTGCTCCAGAATGGCAGAGAGATCAGAATGGTAGACAGGCCAGAATGGGATAGAGTTGATCTTCAGAATACTGGGCATTCATATATTGCTCCTATCATTTTCATCACTACCAATCCAGGGTCAAAAGGGGAATGCGCACTCCGCAGAGATGGCTGCTGCTCTTTTTCTCCAACATAAACAACCAATGATCGGCCCTGGTATACATGGACGTTGCGGGAGTGGTTTATGCCACTCGACCCCCCTCAGCAGGGCTTTTCTTTTCTTTTCTTTTCTTTTCTTTTCTTCTCTTTTGTCTGGACCAGCATCTGGGTGCCTTGGCGCATGTCAGGCGAATTTAGATCTGAATAGGGCTACCGCAATTCAATTGGGGCTACACTGAGCTGGCTCATCGTCTTTTTTTTTTTTTTGGACACGTACGAGACACTGATTCGGTGGATCGTAAGGGCTGAATCAAGTGATTCATGTAGTCAAAAACTCTCTTTCTTTACTCCCCCCAGATACATCTTGCATGTTTGTTGTTTTGGTGGGGCTTAGACAAGGTCTTCGCCAACGAATCAAAACTTCCTGAGGTACCAGACATCACAGCATCTCGCCAAAGCTTCTCCCCAGCCTCTTAAACTCTAGCGGATGCAGCTAAGAACTTAGAACGTATAGATCTATGTGGCTGGGAGTAGTTGTATTTGAAAGCGCCAGACATTCAAATCTTGCCCAGCAACACATCTAGCTGTGACGCTAACCCAGGACCTGCCCGCACTGTACCGTACGAGCTTTTAAGGAGAAAGGAAAAAAGGGCATCCTCTTGATTTATTCCCCAGTCCGGACGGATGACACGGTGACATGTCTACAGGATAACTCGTGGCCAAACCCTTGCCTGAACGAGCCAGGAAACAATCTCGGGGAAAATGCTGCGATTTCCAAGTTTACTAGCAGTCGAAAGTTGGTTGATGACATGTTATTCGTTTGGAGACTGTGTTTCTTCGATATTATCCCCATACACTCTGTTGGACTGTTCTTTGTTTTTTTTTGGTGGGCCATTTATACGGACGCTCGTAGCTTTCTCCTCCCGACCATACTATCGTGCACCATCCTTCCTGCGTGACTTTTGACATCAACAGGTAACTTAATTGACACGCAGCCAATTTTTTTTTCCGATGCAGATTATTCCAGTGAACTAGTAGATGGTGAGATGCCAGTCTGGCCAAAAGTCTTTCATTTAGGATGAAATTTGATCCAGCAATAAGTCTTGGTCGAGGTGGGGAACCAAACTACAACTTCCCCCAGACTCTCAAAAAATATTTGCAACATAAACCGATTTCTAAGCTGCGCTTACATTCGTATTTATTCGATATCGTCATCTTCATCAGAAGGTGTAGACTACATACAGCATGGGTGGCCCTTACTCAGAGATATATGTCTCCTCCGACACCCTTGACCCACCTCTCCCACGCCTTCTCGTAAGCTGTCTCTAGATGCTCAACCCATCTCCGGGTGTCGAAGAGGCTGCAGTGCCTTTTGCTATCCCACAATAACTTCCGCATATCAGCCAGCCGGCTCTTGCTTTGGCCGTAGCCAGCCACACACAGTGCATGCGCAAGATCGTTGGCCAGCTCAGTTGCTCGTTGCTCATATTCCTCCTCAGTATGTGTGATGAGCTCCGCAGCCAGTCGCTGACCTTCGCTAGAACGGGGGAAGGCGCCCTGCAAAATGGACGCTGCCATACGAGAGCACATCTTGTATGGGTAACGAGGGAAGGTAAGTAACGGTGTGCTGGACCACAAGATGTCTGCAGCAGTGGTATGTGCATTACACTCAGGAGTGTCAAGAAATAAATCACAAACACGAGCTCGGGAAATATGTTGGTTTTTAGGGGCAACATCGGTGAAAATAATGCGAGCTTCCACTTCAGCTCCAGCCCATTGTCTTGCAGTCGCTCTCAAGTTACTCTCTCCGGGTTCGGGAAATCGAAGCAACCACAAAATGGCACGTGGAGCTCGCGAAAGTATACGCAACCAAGATCGGAATGTTGTTGGATCAATCTGGTTAAATGAAAATTTTAAAAACTTTACTTTCGTCAAGATTGCTTACAGCAACAAAATTCAGAACCCACCTTGTAAAGCTGGTTGAAATTGCCCAGAATAACAACAGTATCTTCCAGTTCGGGGAAAAGTTCCTTGCGCATTTCCCACCGTTGTCTTTCCACTTCTGCCCAATTGGTGCTTATATCGCCAGATACGCAAGATTGTGCATGATCGCAGCAGAAGAATGTCTCACGACAGAATATGATGTTTTCTGCGTACATCCAATCACCGCCGGATCCCTCGTTGTTGTCTCGAAATATGTCCTCGATGGAGACATTGTTCCTCCAAGGCCGGAGGGTTGAAGGTGGTATAGCCATCCTATCTGCTAAAAGGTAGTCGCACCATTCTGCGCCTAAAGTGCCAGCAAATCCCATAAATGACATTTGGATGGGAGCTGGCCTGGCGGCGAATATTTCGTTCCGTGCGCCACGTGTATAACCGTTTAAGTTTACTAGGATATGGATATTGTCTTGGTTTATCTGATTAATTAACTTGGCAGGCGGCCAGTTGCTGACATCCCGAAATACCGAGGCCTCTTTTTCAATTTGTTGTCGATGAATAGATCCATCACTGGGCGTGGTGGCATAACATATTGCCTGAACACGGCGCGGGTTGTGGAAACCAAACGCTGATTGCATCCTTCCCTTTATTAGTTACGTCAATGTCCAGTGATAAATACAGCCAATGACCTGAAATATCACGCGACTTACAAATGTGCTAGTGGATGATTGTTGAAATCCGATGACAAATATCCCACGTTCAATTGTGGATTTGGTGGAGGCGGAGGCGGATTAACTGTGGTAGTTATCCAGGGCGACCGAAGCGTTGAGAAGGATATTCGAATGGCATTTCGTTGGGCGATTGTCCGGATTTCAAATGCAGAGAGAGGACATGTGAAGGTGTGGAAGGGGAGCACAGTTGGGACAGACGGTACAGCGAGATTTTGAGGTAGGTTCGGTCTCAGATGTCGCTTCTCGTCCTGACCCGCAGTCTGATGCGAATTCATATACCAATTTCTCTGAATGATCCGCATGGCACGCTCTATCAAGCGCAATAGTCGAGAGCCCTCCCACGGCTGCCCAGCCCAGCAACGAAGAGCCGCGTCGAGCTTGAAAGAAGGATTGTTGCATAGATGTTGTAACTGTCTTGCCAGGCTTCGTATGACAGGTTCTTGTAGTATGCCCAGACCCCAATGAGACGCATCTTTGAGTTGCTGCACGACGATATCAACAACGCGCTTTGTAAGACCGCTGCCGCAACCGCTGATGCGGATATCGACAAGTCTTCCATCATTACCAACATGCCATCGGTCGTACAAGCCGGATTCGAGTAGAGCACCGCCACGTCCATGCCAGTTGCAAACTGAGTTCAGTGCTGTAAAAAGACCGCAAATGGCCTCTGCAAACCTAGGGTTTGCGTTTACAGCCCGCTGATAATAGATTATAGCCTCGTTGATTCGGCCCTTGTCTTTCACGGCATTTGCGAGATTTGTCAAGGCAATGTCAAATAAGCCGTCACATAATACTGCACGTTCGTACATTTGAATCGCCAGATCCAATTGGCCGATGTCTTTAAGCAGGCTGCCAAGATTTGTATGAAGATGGACATGATTTGGGTCCAATCGAAGGCCGTAATTATAATAAGCAAGCGCGAGCGCAAGACCACTTCCCGGGGTGATACCCGGTATACCGGGTTGTGGCGATATTTTTGAGGACGCTGTAACCGGAAGAGTGGAAACGTTTTGCGGAAATCCCGCTAGAAGAATACCAACATTGTTTGCCGTAGACGGGCTTTCTTGAAGAGAGAAAGATAGGTAGTACAGAGTGAGTATGTCGCTTACTTGCGACGCTCCATTAAGTAAACATGAATTCGCACTACCACTTGAGATAGCATCCTGGAGTATTTTAGCGAGTGATAGCAAGGCGTTGCTAGTGATTTGGACCGCAACCCTCTTAGAAAAGTTATTTCCAAGGTAGATTAGTCCCGGCAACTCACCGTTGCTGCCAAATAAGAGCTGAGCTGTTTGACGAGCCCTCTCTGGTGGCAGCATAAGAGGCTGCGGAGAGCGCCCTGTCTTAGTTCTCACTATCCGTTGCCGACACTCGAATTGGGGGACGAGTGCAAGCTGAATCCGATAGATAAGTTCCTGGATGCCGTCGACTCGCCTGCCGACACTAATCATCACAGCTTCTTGAAACGCTTCTGAGGCTCGTTCAGTATCATTTAGGGCATAGAGAGTCGTGCCTTTCGCATGGACAAGCGCCAATAATCTTCCATTATCGCCACCAGAAAGTTGATAGCCGCTGGAGCCAAATCCCGCTTCATCATTTTCTACCCGCTCACTCGAGCGAATGCTCAGGTCGTTAGGCGATGCGGAATGTTTTCCATTACTAGACTCAGGAATACCTCTCGATTTTTCGTTAAATGTTGGGAACTGCCTCGTACGGAATAATGAGCTCTGGACATATGATATAACTTCAACAGTTTCTTTACTGCGATGCTGATAAAGATGACCCACAAGATGCTCTGTAGCATCTAGATAAGATGGTCGCAGCTTCACTACACGAAGCCAGCTTTGCTCTGCCTCGTTATTGCGTCCGAGACAATACAAAGCTGCACCCATGTGGGTCATGGCTTCAACATGACTGAGAAGTTGTGGTTCTTAGATCAGGCAGCGAAGCGAGGAGTCCAGTTACAAGTAACTTACCTTGGATTGATTGCGACTATTCGTGAGAAAGATTCGAGTGCTTCATTGTACAGCTCCAAGCCGTACTGAAGACAACCTCCAACTAGCATGCCTTCAACCCATTTCCAACCACTTTGCTGACAAAGAATGTCTAGGGTTTCCAACGACGACATCGCGTTGACAATGGGTGAAGGCTTCCCGAACGTATTATAAGTTGAGAAGGACATAATCGCATCAGAGTCTGTTCGCAAGGGCTTGGGTGCGACATTTGTACTCCGGCCGTGACTCAGCTGGTCATGATGTACTTCGTTGTAGGTTGAGGGGCTGCTATCGAAAGCGTCGCCTCTGGCGCACAGCATTGTGGTTCTTGCCGCGTTATTGGGACGAGAGGAATGTGAGCATGTGAAAATTGTGCGTGTGATCTTGCAATTGCTCCAAAGCCTAGGAGGTTTAGGATACGCCGGCAGCTTTTGCGTGTCGACTGTGCTTGGTCTATTTCTTGTCGGATTGGTCTTCCCATTCACCTGAAAGTATGAAAGCAAGTCGACGTAGCTATAGTAGGCACATTCCAAGGTCTTTTCGCGGAACTGGGAATGGCCGTTTGTCACCATTGTCTGAGCTGGCAGCATTACATTTGAGCCTTGCGAAGCTTGTGACAGCCGATTTGAGGGCCATTGTGAGTCGTTGGGGTACTGGTTTCCAACTGTTAGCATATCCTGATGTCCACTGTAAATTGTGTCATATTGAAGGAGCTATAGCTATCGATGTGAAAGCTGGGATCCATATTTGACTTACACAACCAGGCCCAGAGTAATGAGTTTGGTCTTGACGAAGGTATTGCCACGGTGCGATTCCCGAATGCCAAGCCTTTTGACCAAGCACAAGAGAGCCGCTGCATGGTAGTGGAGGTGGACAGAAGGTCCGGACATTGTGGTCGTTCGCTCGAACCACGGACTGGTCAATATGAGAATATTCGACCACGACAGGTGGGATACTGTTGCCCGGGGAGTGAAAAGTCGATGGTTCATCGCTGAGAGTCCCCAAGTAGGGCAAAGAGCTGGCTTGTGTCGGTATAGCTTGACGGAACAGAATGGGCAAAGCGGCATGGTTCCAGTCATTGCAGCGCTCCAGTGATAGTGGGATACAGTTCTCCCAAGAAATCGATTTGAGATTAAATGGTGCGGGAAGAATCAGTTGTTTCAACGGCGGACGAGGGAACGAGTGGATGTGTGAACCATCATGTCCAGCGTCAACCGTCCCACGCGGCGTCTTCCTCCGTAGGTTATGTTCAGGCAGTGGTATGCAATGCGCTACTGGGTGGGCAAC
Organism: Claviceps fusiformis PRL 1980; assembly: GCA_000223055.1. NCBI lineage: Eukaryota > Fungi > Ascomycota > Sordariomycetes > Hypocreales > Clavicipitaceae > Claviceps > Claviceps fusiformis. The sequence goes on from AFRA01001160.1 coordinate 11,539, forward strand.
ACGTTGACTTGGTTGAGATATTCCTACCAGCGAAGACTGTCTTTGAACCGAAGCGTTACATCTTTTGTGACCATCACCTATTCCATTTCTTTCTGGGCTAGTAACAATTAATATCGACTCGCAAGTCTGCCTTTCCGGCATAACAGCGTGACTCATCTGCGACGGAGGCAACATGTCCGTTTGTTTCAGTCCAAGGCCAAATTGAGTGAGAAAACAATGAGCGCCGGCTCAAGTATCATTGAAGGTTCATGGCGTCCGAATCAACGCGTGACGGAGGCAGAGAACCAAACGTCATATATCTGGGACTTTAACAGCGTCGCTCTTTATAACGCTCGGCAGCGATACGTGTCCAACATCAGCTGGATAATCTCGACCTTTATTTCGTGATTGCAGTGATTTATACAATAGGCTGAACTATTTCGACGCAGTATCTGAAGATACCGCGACGTCGATATGCGTAGGGTCACGCAATAGCGCTATTTTTTTTTCCTATTTCTAGTCTCAGGTAAATTACATATAAAGGGAAGTATTTATAACATAGTGCGTATAGTTATGGCCCTTACGTAGTGTATGATTACTATAACCTATATATTATTTATACTTTCTCTATATATCCTAGGTAATATACCTTTTAATTAAAGTATAACTAACTAAAGAAGACTACTTTAATTATATAAAGGTAGTATATATAGTAGTATTTATGACGGTATAGTTAAAGTAAGCTAAAAACCTAAATTTATATAAGAAATTATAAATATTATAATTCTTTTTTATTAATTATGATTTTTTTTATAAATACTTTTTATATTATAGTTAAATATTTTATATTTCTTACTTAATGTTATAGACTAGCCTAGATAGCGACTGCAATCTAGTATTAATTAACTTATTATTATTTATAAGGAGGAAGGAAAGACTACTATCTCCTTTTATTATATATTTATTTTATATATAATATATACTTATAGGGTTTACTTTATAGGTATCGTAGGTTACCTTATATACTTCTCTCTTACTTTACTAAGAATTTAAGCTTTTAGCTTAAATTTATTATATAGCTCCCTACTTTATTACTCTTTAGCTATTAAGTAATTAATAAATATTTAAAATATAATAATAATATTATAATATTAATAATATAATTTATTAAATAAAATTATTTATTTTAGCTAATTATAATTTAATACTTAGTATTAATAAAATAAACTTAAAAATAAAAATTTAAAATTTTAAATTAGCTAGCTAATTATATTTAAAA
>AFRA01001161.1:0-12785 GCA_000223055.1 Claviceps fusiformis PRL 1980
GGAAAGAAAGAAAAGGAGGAAATGGACGAAAAGTGGGAGAAGAGAAAAGGAGAAAAAGAAGGAAAAGAAGGAAAAGAAGGAAAAGAAGGAAAAGAAGGAAAAGAAGGAAAAGAAGGAAAAGAAGGAAAAGAAGGAAAAGGAGGAAAAGGAGGAAAAGAAGGAAAAGGAGGAAAAGAAGGAAAAGGAGGAAAAGAAGGAAAAGAAGGAAAAGAAGGGTGAAAAAAAGGAAAAAAAAGAAAAAAAAGAAACGCACTTACACCGCGGCTTCGCCTCATCACATTTCTTCTTCCTCTTGCGGCAAGTGATACAACCTGACTTGGATCGGCCTTTTGTTATCTTGGTAGTGGAGACAGTAGCTGTGGCAGGGATTTTCCTGGGTCTCCCTCGAGGTCTTTTCTGCTTCCCTTCCATGATGCCGTGTTCCGTATTGAGCCGAATTGGCATGATCGCTGTCACGTCGGTAAGATTAACATCATCTTCCGCTGGTTCCATTTTAGGAACATTGATGGAATCAATTTGGCCATGCTCCCAGCGGTAATCCCTGTCAATAGAATCGACGTTGCCTTCCTCGAGGTCACCATATCCATTACTCCACGAGTCGGCACAGGACGATGGAGCTGAGTGGGCAGATGTGGGTGCCGACGAGCTATCCATGAGTGTGTCGATTCCGGAGCTCATGGGAGAAAGCTGTCCTGTGGGCGGCGGTTCTACAGATGTTAGGTCTTTCCACGCAAATTTTGTCGTTGAAGGTGACGAAAGCATCGTTCCATCCCAGGCCTCGTCATCAGGGGAAATAGCTCTATTGCTTGACCAAACCACGTTTTTGGCCATTGCAATAGTCAACCGTGTGTCCATTGATCATTGATACAACTGGCCTGCCCTCCCCTTGACTTGTTCTGGATATATTGGGTCCAAGGCTGGCCAAGAAGACGACGGGGTTTCGATTCGGAGCGGAAAGTGCCAGCGGAGTGCGGGACTTTGTCTACCTTCGAGGACGGATCTTTGAGCGGCAAAGTTGGAGGCAAAGGATGGAGTGTGGTATATTGCTGTAGGTTGAGGCTGGGTAAGGATATTGAGGAGATATAATAGCTACTCAGCTTGGCGGAGCTTGTTGAAATAAAATAGAGTAAAGGGCTGGCGGCAGCGGCAGCAGAAGCAGCAGCAGCTTGCTGATCGAATTAGTTGTGATAGGCCAAGTCAGGTGATGGTTGTGAGGAATGTGGAATAGATCATGGGAGATGGACCATATGTACACGGTTCACAAAAAGAGACGTCAGCCCCTCTGTGCTTGCGGAGGCTGTGGAGGTTGGTGCTATTTGGCTATTTGAGGGAAGAGGCAGACCAAATGGCACGCACCGTCAACACTCTCAAGCCACTTGGTCCATGAAAAGGCTGTCGGCTGGTTCTGGATGATGCGCCACATTGTGCTTGCCAAATGAGTTTGAACTCAGAATGCTCCAATCCTAAGCTCGAGAAAACGTATTCTCACGATGCAGCGTTGCGGCGATGCAGGGTGAGATGGGTGGTGGCTCTCCCACAGACTCGGTCACTCGCAGAGTACGTGCCCATTGTCCACTGCCCGCTGGCCACGGGCCCAGCAGCGAGCGTTTTGCCAAGACATACTGATACTGCGAAGTTCTGAAGCGTGGTGTACATGTCTCTTTTCGTAGCAGTTCCGATATGCGCCGTCGATATCATCCTAGTTCATCAATTGCAACCAGGGTGGCACGGAGCTAGACCAGGCCCCCGGCGATGAACGGACGGATGACAACAGAGTCGGTATCCCATCACAATAGGCAGAAAACTCATGAATCGCTTACCTTGGACGTGTATCTCGGTCCATTCCTCGCACGACCAACCGTTCAACTCGGCAGCGGCGGAGGCGGAGGCGGAGGCGGGGGCGGTGGCGGTACCTCGGGGTACTGGCTATTTCGAAGAGGGCCAGAGAGAACAACGAATCCCTGTTCACAGGATTCGAGACTGGGGAGATGCTGAACCAACGACAACTGGACGAAACAGGCGCCCAATGTCGCTGGCAAAGCATTGACAGAATGGGCAGACTCGTGCGGGACTTGTAGGTATGTAGGTAGGTACGAAAAAGTGATCAAGCGTACAAGACCAAGGATCATCAAGTGGACCGTACTCCGTCTGTACGGCTGTTGCTGTTTGGCTGTCCGTCATTTGCTGTATGCTGGTAGTCTGCGCCATGATATCATGGCATCGCATCGCCACGCCAGTGGATACGGAAACGAAGACTTGCATGCAGCGAGCTTTTGCGCGCAACGAAGTCCACAATCGAAATACGATGCTCTTGGTGGACGGTAGGGATGCTAAGGATGGTAGGGATGGTAGCTCGATGGCTTGCAGAACGTCAGGTCAATTGTGCGGCTACATCAAGCGAGCACGTAGCGTACCTAGGTACTTGGGGGGGAACTTGGCACGGAAGATTGGAACGTTCAACCATCCAGACACTGCTGAGCTCACCAAGATCCATCGCGCAAATCCATATGACATGATGCTGTCACTCGGCATCAAATTTGCGACATGCGGAGAGAGCCATCCCAGGACAGGATAGGGGCGCAGGTTGTGGGTAGGCAGGTACAGTTGGGACTCTGAAGACATGAAATGTCAAGATTGAAGCTGTCATGCTGGCCACGCTGGCCTCTGGGAGTTGAAAATGGAATGAACCGAATGCAACACGAATGAATCAATGACCAGATGGCTCGGTCGGTCGCTCCTGCCCGTTCTGTCCAGTGGCTCCAGTCTAGTGCACCCAGCAGTCCAAGTTCAAGGCTGGCGAAATCGGCGCCCCCGACTTCTTCAAGGTTGCATCTTCCTTTTCATCGTGTCTGCCACCAGCGCACTGAATGAAGCCTTCAACTGATGACATTCCCAAGCATGACAAGGCGGCCGCATTCTCAGCGGCAACGGAGCCTCTTCTTGATCGTCGGACGATTCTTTTACTTACCTCGAGTATTCATTCGCTCCATGGACTTGCTCGGGAATCGGGGTGCAGACAACAACAACGACAACAACAACAAAGGAAAAAAGGAAAAAAAGGAAAAAGGAAAGAGGAGCAAGGTGCCCAGTGCCTAGTGCCCGCCCAGGTTGGTACCCCCGCTACCTAGTAGGTACCTACCTGCGTTGACCTTTTAGTCATGGCTCGTTAGGTATCAAGCAGCAAGGCAGCTGGAGAAGCCCAAACACTTGACACCGAATCTTTTGTTGGTCCGGAATCCTACCACCCTACGCAGCCAACTCAAGATGTCCTGCTCAGGTCTTTTGGGGCAAAGTGACAAAGTCGGTGACAAGATACTCCACAGAGTTGCACGAGGACAGCACCCTTGCCCATCCTCCCACCCACCAGCATCCAGCCAGACACCTTCCATCTTCACCACCACCACCACCACCCGCCATCCGTCAAGCAAGTGCAAAGCACTCCTCGGGGTCATGACTGAGTTTGCGCTCCTCTCGCTTCTGCAGGACGATTGTCGAGCTCGTTCGCGACAATGCTCATGGCAGTCCTTCCATTTCGGGCATGAACCCGTCAACAACCACTTTGCCGTCGCTACCTCCAGTGGCACGCGTGCGGCGCTTTTCTGTAACGATCCGGACGTGGGCGTCGATCAAGCCCTGAAGCTGTTTTCCGCCACACATCTACCATCTACAGTATCGTAAAGGGCTTTGCATTCTGATACATATGCGGGTGTTTGAGGAGATCTCATCCTAGTGGAGGAGTGGAGAGATGGATGGCTGCAGCAGTTTCCTCGACATCGGGTTCCCTGTTGCGGCAAGGCCGCGAACGAGGCCCAGCAATCGCCCAATATGCTGACCGCATGCCCATGCAGGGAAATAAAGGCTCCGCCCACAATTCAAGCGTCTGTGCAGAGCTGCTGGTGCTTGCTTTCCGCTCACCACCATGGTCGTGAATACAGCCCAAGTTCTCGACGCGAACGTCTTTGATCAACTTCCCCGGCTGACGTCGCTGGACAATTCGAAAGCTCATGGCGCATTTCAAACAAGCGAGCATTCATGTGTGCATCTGTCTTGAACCCCGACGAGTCTCAGCGCCAAACCGGAGTCAAATTGCAAGTAACGCTATTCCGCCCCCAAGCTACCATTGGCTTCACCACAGTCCAAACTTCAGGCTGACGAGTGGCTATCTAGTATCGACGTCTGTTCGTGCAGAACGCCCTTCTTTTTCGGCCTTATCCCGGCCTGTTGGGTCACGTACTCAGGGTAGGAATAAATGCTGCCATGTCATTTGCATCTCCAAGGCCAGCTGCCTGCGATGTTGGGGCATCAAGTCGCCGGCCATTTCCGCGCCGTCCCGCAACCCAGGCCATCCGTCCGCTCCGAGTCCACATCATACATGGCACAATCCTAGAGTGGAGATGCTAGTGCAGCATTGAATCAGGCCGCATTGTTAGGGCTCGCGTCTTCGACAAATCCGCAGCACCGCGTGCGGTGGTGCAGAAGACTTGCCGAAAAATAGAGTCTTCTTCCACTTGGAACGGTGGGAGTGCTAATCTTTTAATTTTCCACAATGCGTCATATGGCTGCATCAGATTCTCTGGATGCCTCGAGGAGGCAACCCCATTCCTCAAACGGGATTAGGGGATTCCTGACCTGGAGTTTCCCACGCAACCGTCCAGGAGCCTTTAAGCTCCCACATCGCGTTATTCTAATAAAAGCTGGGCAGACATGATGACATGGAACTCACATCTGTTTCTTGATCTTCCAGGCAAAGAAATCTCCCCCCGAACGAAGCAAATGGCGACACGGAGTTTGAGCAGCTATCTTATCGAGTTTTTTTTTTTATTTTTTTTTATTTTTTTTTCCTTCCTTGTCCAACTCGGCGATATAGGTTTGCGGGCATGCGATGTGCTGATCGAGCTCTGGATTGCTCCGTGACTAGACAACCATATGATGTGGTTGCGAAAACCCATCAATGAGCGACCGTCTTCCGATTTTCCATGTCAATGAATTTATTCCCTTGACGGCGGACGCTTCTTTCGTCCCAAGCTATGATGCGAATCGTACATGAAGGCCAGCAATGGGCTTCATCCATTTAATGGTTCGCGGAAGCCTGTTATTGTTATTCGCGTTACCATCTCATGGCCCATGGCCGCATGCTGATGCTGTGTCGACCGCGTGACCAGCCTGACTAGCCTGCATATGTGAACTGCACGATCTAGGTTCATGTCGAGCTCGATTTCGGCGTCCCGGCATAAGTCACAAAGCGAGATCAGGGCGCCCAACGTTCGTCGTCCAGTCGGTTACAGCACAGTTGGATGTTGCCTGTGTGTGCGCTGTGGAGGGACGGAGACCACCCTTGATCGAGGCTTGCAACATGATGAGATGGCCTGTACATGCAGTGCATGTAAATATACATTGTATGTATACAGTGCATCTACTGCGTACGTTGAAACGATAACGCCATGTACAGCAGCGTTGCAGTTCATGGCAGAGAGTCAAGGACTTTGCACAACTGTGTCCTTCAGTGCGAAGTCATGTTCAGCACAGGTGATTGTTGTCATTTGGCAAGCAATTGTTCCTTGATAAGATGTAGCTAGTTTCGGCACGGCCCTGCGATAGCACCAACTACCGACTAGCCACATGCGGGGCCGGCGGACTTCTGAAACAGAAGACAAGGTCGCCGACTAAGGAAGTACATCATAGGTAAAATGTGTGTACATAGGTAGGTACATATGTATGTACCTGTGCGAACATCGGCGTGGAACGCACGCAGGCCCAGTTCTTATCAAGGCAGCCGTTTCAAATGAAGACACAGATCATGAAGCAGGCCATATCAGATCCCGGAAGAGTTCCCCGATGGACGATGGCTGCATTAGTAAGGTCGGTTTGCACATGTCTCGACATGACACTCTCGTCGACGCATTGCAGGAGTAGACTGATTTTCTTCCATAACCACCAATGCAGGGCGGGCGCATGCTGCAATAACCACGGAACCACGGAGAGCCAGGGAACCACGGAACCACGCACGCAGCTTGACCACCATTACTCCGCAGTCTGTGCATACCGTGCATACTGGGACGACAACTACGGCAACGCTCGACTCGATTCCTCAATGGGTCAATGGGGTCAACAGGGTCAGAGGGTTGCCGTTGCTTTCGACCGGGATACGAGCTGGAAGGGCCGCCCCCCTGGTTGCGACTGATGTAGCTCTCTCCCAAGGAGCAAGCACCTTTCATTCAGTCGAATGACGACTCAGTGAGTATTAGCCTACAGGTGTATGAAGACAGAAAGAAGAACGAAAAATGAAGAAGAAACAAGAAGAAGAAAAGCACAACTTGGCTTTGCACACGTTCAGGCCTATACATTAATAAAACCAACACATCGACGCCGCCAAGGGGCGGTGCAGGTACATTTGATACCAGATACAGGATCCTTGCATAATAAGTAAGATGAACGCATTGAGACTTCATGTCATGTCTCGATCTCTCTCCTCTCCCCTCCCCGCCCTCTCTCCCCACATGCACCTCCTCGGTCTTTCCCCTCGACGCCCGTTGCGCGACCCACCTTTTTATCCGCGGACCAGCCCAGGAGTGTCATTTTTTATTTAGGAACAACGTGGACATGAAAGACAAGGAAGCTGGAGCGCAGTACTGCGACATCAAGTCAGACTGTCAGTGATAGGATGTCTCTAGAATCGAGAGAGGACGTCAATCTGTCACTTTCTCACTGGTTTTGCATTTACCACAAACCAAAGGAAAAGAAAAGAAAAGAAAAGAAAAGAAAAAAAAGAAAAGAAAAGAAAAGAAAAAAAAGAAAAAAAAGAAAAAAAAAGAAAAAAAAGAAAAGAAAAGAAAAGAAAAGAGAAAAAAAAGCAAAGAGAAAAAGAAGAAGAAAAGGGAAAGAGGACGGGGGCCCGCGCGCGTATCGATCAGAGCAAAGAACGTGCTCATCACGATACGTACATACTTGATCGTCCGTTGATTAGGATGTGGCTGAGTGGTCCTGATCGAAGCCGTCCTCCTAATACAGTGGCACTGCAGGAGTTCGAGATTCCTGCAGTCGCAGTCAGCCTGGGTCTCTCGTTCCCATGGCCCATGTTACCGCGATGCCACGTAGTAGTAGCCAAGGGTGTATCGCCGGGCTATTTTTTCAATCGCGCTAGGGTTTCATCTCTTTCGACAAGCATCAGTTCAGCGGCTGGCCCATCGATGCAACTACACAGCGGGATGTAATGCAAGTGCATATTTGTGGTGTGGGCAGTGCATAGTACATACATGTACATATGCATGCATAGCATGCATGTACGTATGTATATGCATGAGTGAGTACATGCATGTACGTATGTATATGCATGAGTGAGTACATGCATTTATGTGCATGCTGACTGTATACTACTCCTTGTGGCCTCGCGCGTGTTATTCCGAACGCGCCTGCGCTTTTCTCAACTTCCATTTCTCTTTGAAGCCGGCCAGACTGCTTGTTGTGTTATTCTTGGCGTGGCTTTCTGCCGATGCGTCACCCCCTTGCTTGGTGTGACGCTGCGGCGGCAACGACACGTTTTCGAGGCTACCGGGTTGGTATCAGCTCTGTTGACCTTGCTCAGTAGATTGCATCGCTGTCTGGACAGAGTCATCTTCTGAAAGGCTCGGGGACTTGCTGCAGGATCTTCGCCGCCCATGTTTGGTAAACAAACTGCCAAATGTAGTCTTCCTTTGTCCCGCGCTGGACATGTGGTTGTCCAGCGCAACGGATGGGTCATATTTGCCTGCTGGGTGCCCATCATGATGCGAAACTACGGCAGAGGCCAGTCTGGAAGCGGTATCGGGATCGCGAAGCGCCAGGGCCGTTGTTCGGTCCAAGACAGTACGCGCTCTGGCCTTGTCTTCGACGTCACGGGCTGATTGCGGCACTCGGTCCTTTGCCGATGCCGATCGTGTATTGCAGTTCCTTGAGGCCGACAGCTGAGGGAGCAATGTGAATGCTTCGTGGCTCTTTGCTCTGTTAAGAGCAAAGCTGGAGCTGAAGCCGTTGCCGTAACCGACAAGGGCCGTTGCCTTCCTGCCACCGGACGCGCGTGCGACATGCGTTGGCAGTGGAGGAGAAGATCTTTGATCGACACATGTGTCTTTAGTGTGATGAGCTGGTTTGCTAGTGACAATCACTTCCTCTTGACCTAGCGTAGGTGAGTCCGGAACGGGTGTTTGTGGTGTTTGCGGACGGTTTTTCTGGCAAGAGGACAGTGATGCCAAGTCGTGCTGAGACTCAAGAAAAGGGTCCTCGAAGATATACGACGACGAAACGCTCGGCGATGTTAGGCAATGAGTGTCTTGGCCCAGGACGGATTCCGTAAGAACCTGCAGAGAGTGACGGCGGCTGTCGTTGAGATTCGGACTGCAGGGTCGGCTTCTGCTCGTGAGATCCGCCACGAGAGTAGTCTGCCGTTGAGCTGGACCATCGTCCTTTCCCGAGCCCCGGTGGGATGATGGAAAGGAAATAATACCCGGCGAGTCCTCACTCGCCAAACCGGAGTACGAGCCCCCGCTACTCGCGTCACCACTGTCCACGAACGAAGCGGCGGTGGATTGGATTTTTCCGGGAGCGAGACCGTCATGAAACCTGGGCGACCTGCACCCGACAGTAGATGACACTATGTGGGTGGTGCGGTGGGACGAGTGGTTGTCGGAGAATAGGGGAAGAGGATGCAGCGACGCACTCGAGAATGACAGGGCTTGAGAAGCTGGCTCATCAATTGACGATGGGTCGGAGCGCGTAGCCCACACATCTTGATGACCTCTGGGACCTGAATAGGTCGACAGGCCGTGTCGAGCTGTCAGAGACGTGTGGCCGAGACCGTGGAGAGCGGATTGTCTCTTGCTGTGGGCAAAGAAGCCGGGCACGTCGTCCCAGGATGATGGCGTCCAAGTTTCGTTCTCAGTCAGCGTCGTCAGAGATGTTCTCTTGTCGTCGGAGCTCATGGAGTGGCGACGCGATCTCCGTCGCGGAGCAGAAGAGCCCAAGTCGTGCGATCCGTCGACCACACCGCTCATACCGAGAGAGGTGAGATTCATGACAGATGGCATCAGAGTGGTCATTCCACCGAGGTGGAGCGAGAGTCGGGGACAGCCGGTCGATCGTTGCGCAGGGTTCAAAGAGGCGGCCGAGTCGGGGCGCCGTGGATGCCGCGCACCGGAATCGTTTGAGTCGTCGGAACATCCGCCCTCTTCAGACCAGTGGCCTCGTCTGATGAGGCCCGGTATGCGAGGGATGATGAGGAACTGCTCCCATTTGGGTGTCCAGAACCATTGCTTCTGCGGGGCAGGAAGCAGGCACTTTTGACCGTTGCGCCGTGTTTCGACCTGGTGAAGCATGTACATGCGGACATATTCCATGGGAGACAGACGCGGAGGAGCGAATGCGAACTGAACGGACGTGTCGAAACAGTCTTGCTCTTGGTAACGCGGGGCGGCAGCCCAGATTGTGGCAGGAACAGGTGAAAGAATACTCTCGGGACTCGGACTTTTCTCAAATCCCAGTGGCTGTACCTGGTGAAACGAAATCCCAAGGGGCAAGCTTCCGGCGTGGTTCAAAGTCGGATCGGAGATCTGGGACTTGAGAGCAGAGACCTTTCTCCTCCCCCTGTGTGACGACCTTGCTGCGGACGACGCCGAAGATTCCATGCTCCTCTTGGACACATGCAAGTCCGGCGTCGAGGCGCCGGCAGCAGCAGAAGCAGAAGCATGCGCCGCCATCATGGAGCTGGGCTCTCTTCTGATGCGCTCCAAGAGCTTCCCCCACAATTTGGGAGTTGTCGCCGACTTGAACGCTTCGGGAATGAGAGGCAAGGGCGGCAAGGGCGGCAAGGGTTGCGGCAGGGGCGGCGGCGGCAGCAGGGGCGGCGATGGTGGCGCTTGTTGGAAAATGTCGTCACTTTGTTTGTCTGCGCGTTTTCTCTTGGACAGTTTGTTGCTCTTTGTCCTGAAGTGTTTTTGCCGGGCGGCAACGATGGGCGCTGGTTCGTCGTCTACTCCGCTGTCGTCTTCGCTATCGAAATTGTACTAAAACTCTCGATTGGAACGCGTCTTGGGCAATTTGAGACCGAATATTGCCATTTCCGTATCGCTGAGGCCCGAATACTTGGCGAGTGGATGAACGTGGAATTCTGTCTGAGAGAGATCCCGCGGGTAGACAAGTACATCCGGGACGGAAAAATCCATGGCAAATGCGGCGCCGTCGGTCTTGGCGGGGGAATATTCGCGGCCGGGCATGCCCTTGAGTAGCGGTGGTAGGGTCGTGTATGAGACGGAATGGGCCGAGGTGTGTGCCGAGGAGCGGATAGACGTGATGGACATGTCGGCGATGGTACTCGTGTCCGACGGGACCCCTTGACAGATTTTGACGGAGGAGAAGGAGGAGCCAGGTGTGGCAGGTGTGGCAGGTGTGGCAGGTGTTGTTTCTGGAATCCTGGACCGGTCCTGATGGACCATGATGCTCGACGGTATCCATGATCGTTGAGTGCCGTCCAGCGTGGGAACGGAGGACGAGGAGGACGACCAGAGCTTTATGGCGTGGAGGATACCAAGACACGTCATTTCCATCTTGTTGGTCTCGCCGATGTAGCGGCCCAGTGTTTGCCTCGTCTCATTGTACGTCGGGATGCTGCAGCGCAAGGCAAACTTGTCTCGGAACGGCTGACTGTCGTGAACCTGACTGCCCCGATTCCGGACCTGACACGTCTTGTCATTGTCACCCATCAGGTGCCCGTACACACAAAAGCGAATGCTGTCTCGCAAGCCCGGCGTGCAGGGCATGAGGTCATGACGTTCCACGACGCTGTCATTGATCCCCAATGGGCCACCATGAGCGAATTCCGGTGAAAACAGGGTGTTGAGCCGGGCCATGACTTTGGCGGCGTCGTGCTGGGACACGGGACTGGGTGGCAAAATGTCCATGAGGCACTATCTCGATGGAAGTCGTTAGTCGTGGTATGGATTTTCCTTCTTCTCTTGATTGTTCTTTCTTTCTCTCGTTTGGGGAAACACCAACAACCCCCCCTGAAGACCTAGACCTCACCATGGCTCGAAACCCCAACTGGCACGTCTTGTAATGCTCCGTGGCCTGCGCATCCAACTGCTCAACCACCCGCACGCTGTGATGCCGCTCATACGCATACCCCGACATCCTCCACAGCTCCGCCCGTGTCGCCCTCACAAGACGCTGCCGATGCACCTCGACCTCCTCCAGCACTTCGAGACCCCGAAACGCGCGATCGTACCGCAGGCCTCCGTGCTCCGCGGGGCGGAATATCCCCCGCGCCTCGGCCAGTTTGCCACGCACGTTGCCCCGAAGCGGAGGAAATGTCATGCCGGATGTCGTCATCTTTGCGTGCACATCCTGTGTGCCAGGGACGGGGTCAAAGTCGAAATTGCGAAGCTTCCGCTGGAGGGCTTGGTCGTAGCCGCATTCTCGGCGGGTGAGGCCTATGTCGGCTGGGTCGACGAGACGGAGGAGATGGGGGAAGTTTGTGGTGAGCCACTGCGTTTCCAGGGCTGCTAGGTAGGAAGGCATGAGATTGTTTTTTTTTTTGTTTCTTTTATTTGTCGTGGTTGTTTTTCTCTTTTCGTTTCTGGTGTTCTGTCGTTTCTTCCCCTTTATCCGTCCTTCCTGCCTATACCAAAGCAAGATGTCTGATACTTCTTTGTTTTTCTTGTTTTTCGTCTTCCTTGGTAATAGAAAAGAAAAGTCAAGAGATTCCAAGCATCACAAGCTGTGTGCTCGCACTCCGGGTAATCCCTTTTACTTCAATGAAGAAAACATGCCAGAGTGAACGTCGGAACTTGGTACGGAAACGTGGAACCTCAAAGGGGATTTGCGGAGCCGGGACCATGAAATGACCACGATGCGGGATTTTGGCTTTTAGAGAGAAAAAAAAATGAAGAAGAAGAAGAAGAAGAAAAGTGAAAACCCATTCACGTGGAAAGAAAAGTGAGCAAAAGACAGGATGGGAGAATGACGGGTGACGTGGTGCTGGCGTGCTGGTTGTTGATTCACTACCCTCTCACTTTTCACTCACCTTGTTGGTGTTTGCATTGGCGCGCACCCGTAGTCGTGAAGTCGTGGTCCTGCACGCAGAGCCGGACAATTCGATAAGCTTCTGATGAAGTGGGTAAGGGGAAGTGATTCGCGACAAGGAATTTGTGAAAAAAAAAAGAGAGAGATGGGGAAAATAAAAAAAAAAGGTCACTGCCCATCTTCTTGGAATGGTTGGTCTGGCGCGTAAAACAACAAAAGCAGAGACTTGATTCATGTGGTAGACGGTTGAGAAGCTGAGTCACTGCGTTGCATGCCCGCCCATTGCCCGTTGCCGAGCCGGGTGGCATCATGCAGAGTCTTGGCTCAGACAGCGCACGGCGCTCGCTGGCATGGTTGATTCAGCGTGGATGAATGAGGGCTATGGCAACAAAAACGAGAAGAAGAGGAAAAGAAAAGAAAAGGGAAGAAGAATGAAAAAAAAAAAAAAATCCCCAGCCCTTTGTAACACGCGGAGCGGCCGTCATGTCAACGTTGGCGGCACCATGTGACTCTTTGTTTGCCGGGGGCTCGTGCCGCCAGTGATGGGCCATGACTGAAAGAAAAGAAGACGGGTGAAGGGCCATGTAGATTGGGTGAAGCAGCGAGGGTGAGACAGGGAAAGAGGGAAGAGGGACAATGTGCTTTCTTTATTTTGAACGACAACAAACGTGTACAAAAAAAAAGAAAAGAAAAATAGAGGGAGAGGGGGAGAGAGAGAGAGAGAGAGAGAGACGACT
>AFRA01001162.1:0-12775 GCA_000223055.1 Claviceps fusiformis PRL 1980
TTATTACTTAGCCTTAAACTAGTTTTAATATAAATTAACTATAAAATATAGTTAAATTTAATAAGGTTTAGCTTTTTTAAGAATTTTATTTTTATATTATAAATAGCTTATATATAGTTAAATATACAATTTCTTTTACTTTATATTTTTTAAATTACTTTATTTTATAATATTATAAGTTTAAGCTATTACTATATTATTAATATAAGAAATATATTACTTTTTATTAAAATTTAGCTATAATAGTTTTATAGTAAGTAATACTAATTAAAGTTCCTTATAAAAATACTATAGTTTAAAGGTAAAGCTATTATAAAGTTAATAATAAGTAATATTTAGTTAGGTTTATAAATTAAGGAGTATATAAAGTAAATATAATATTTTACTGATATTATTAAGTATTAATTCTTATTTATATATATTAACTATACCTTAGGCCTATACTAATAGTATATATAAATTATAGTTTACCTACTTTAAGTAGTAAGTTAAAAGTAGTTAAGGCTAGAGTTAAGTAGTTTACCTTCTATAGTTTCTAGTTTCTATATTACTATTATATTAGTTTTAAGTTAAGCTTTTAGCACTAAATATATAAGGTAGGGCTTTTTTATATATTTTAGTGTATAACCTCTATTATATACACTATATAGTGTGTTAGGTTAGGCTTAGCTTGTTTAGTGCCACAGCGGCTACGGGTTGTTGACTTAAAAAGGCCTCCATAGCGGCCCGTGATCGTTGCGTCGATTCTAGCCTTAATTTAGGGAGGCAGGTAGCTTATATTTTATAAAGCTTTATTAAGCTTAAAATAAAGTTTTATTTTTTTTAAAAGTTTTTTATTAAAAGTAATTTATATTTATGTTATACTTAGTTAAAGTATATTAAAGTGTTTATATAAAATACTTAGTTTATAATAGTTATATAGTATTATAATTCTTTAAGCTAAGCTACTATTAAAGTAATAGTTTTATAAAAATATATAAGTTTTATATATTACTTAATTAAGCTTTTTACTTATAATACTAAGGGTTTATTATATTATTTATATATAAATAAATATTATAAATAGTATTATAATAAATAATAATTATTATAAACTAGCTTAAATAACTATTATAATTTAGTATTAATAAAGTTTTTATTATGTATAAAAAAAGAAAAAATTACTATCACTTTTTATTATATATTTATTTTATATATAATATATATTTATAGGGTTTGCTCTATAGGTATAACAGGTTGCCTTATATACTTCTCTCCTACTCTGCTAAGGATCTAAGCCTCTAGCTTAAATCTATTACATTGTTATAGACTAACCCAATTAGGTTATTGTGGATGTTAGCACAGTTAATACCAGTTGCCTAGATCCTTTACTAGCTACACTAGCTATAAGCTAGCTAAAAGAATATATATTAATTAGGTTAGTAAGATCTAATTAATTAATATCTATATTAGTTAGTTGTATAATAGGGTAGGTGCTAGCTACGTGCAGTCTGTCTACACGTAGCCTAAGGTTAGGTTAAAGACCTAGACTATAATATAGCCCCACTTTCCCTACCCTCTTAACTAATACTGCGCCTCCTCTAAGGGAACCCACTTTACTCTCTACTAGTGGGTCCTTATTAGCTTAGGCTAAGCTAACAGGACTTGAACCTATAACCTCAATAACCTAATTAATTATTATAGACTAACCTAATTAGGTTATTGCAAATGTTAGCGTAGTTAATACTAGTTGTCTAGATCCTTTACTAGCTATACTAGCTATAAGCTAGCTAAAAGAATACATATTAATTAGGTTAGCAAGATCTAATTAATTAATATCTATATTAGTTAGTCGCACGCTAGGGTGGGTGCTAGCTACGCGTAGTCCGTCTGCCCGCAGCTAAAGGTTACGTTAAAGACCTAGACTATAATATATAGTAATAATAAAGTAATATTAGTATGAAAATAAAGTTAAAAATATATTTAAAATAAAAATAATAAATAAAAAAAATTAAAAAAAAGTAAATATTATAATTCTTTTGTATATAATTAATACTTACCTAATAATTAGTTTATTAATAGCTAGTGTGTTAGGGGAAAAGGCCCCCCGTCCCTGTATTTCTGACAGCTGCGTGCAGCTGCGCATAATAGTTAACAGCTGTTAGCAACTACAAGCACGTGACTTCCTTCTAGTATATAAGCAATGTAAATTACTGATTCCTAGATAGAAAAACCACCTACACTTAAACCTTTAAAGTTTAACCACTTAAGGCTAGCTTGTAGCTGTTAGCAGCTGTAAGCTAGGTTGTGGGTCACTAATGTATTATTAATAATTATTTTCGGTGCCTGACCGTATTCCGATGACCTAGATTTCTTATCCTTCTTTTTCTTCCTTTTCTTCCTTTTTCTTCCTTTTAATAACTGCTAGCCAGCCGACAACCTTATAGCTATAACTAGTGTGCAGCCGTCAACAGCTGCTAACAGCCCTTAACCTAGCTAGTTAGAGGGTGTTGTTATTTTTTCCCCCATTACACTAGCTATGAGCTAGTATAGCTAATATTATAAAAGTATAAAAGTTAAAAAAAATATTAAGTAAAAAAATAATAGCTTATATAAAATAGCTAGAAATTAATATAAAGATAACTTAAATACTTAAGGTAACTTATTATAATATATAAACTACCTTTATAAATACTTATAGTATTACTATACCTTTACTAACTTTATTTAACTTTAGTTTTATATTATATACTTCTTTATAATACTAATTAAGTTTAGCTAGTAATATAATGTTTTATATAATTAAAACTAGTATAAAGTAACTATAGCTTTACTATAAATAATAGTTATATATACGTTTTCGTTCTTAATCTAAGGTTTTTTTTATATAGTTTTAATAGTACAGGTACTAGCTATTAGGCTTAGCCTAACTAGGGTAATAATAATAATAATAATAATATTTAAATATAGCTTTAATATTAATTAGCGTTTATTTAGCTATTAATATAAATAATGAGTATACTCTTTATACTTAAATAAGTTCTTTTTACTTTTATATACTTAAAATATATATTATTAATACTTATATAAATTAGTAATGAAAATAATATAAAGTTAAAAATAAATTTTAAACTTTATTCATATAATATTATTTTTTAATGTTTTTAGCTTATATTAAATAAGCTTTATAAAGCCAAGATTATAGTTAGCTTAGTTATATATAAATTAATAATAATAATATACTAAAAAGAAATTAATACTTACTTTAAATATAAAAATTAATTTATTTATAAAGGTAAAAAGTATTTTTAATAATACTATAATTAGTTTAAAGTAATAATAAAGTAATATTATTATAAAAGTAAAGTTAAGAATATATTTATAATAAAAAAACATATTAAAAATAAAAGAAAAATATTAAATTTATTTTTTTATTTTTTAAATAATTAATAATTAGCTAATAATTAATATATTAATACCTTATTATTAATTAATATAATTAATATTATAAAAATATAAAAATTAAAAATAAGTTTTAAATAAAAAAAAATGATTTATAAAAATAGCTTAAAATTAATATAAAAACTAACTTAAGCTTTTAAAATAACTTATTATAATATATAAATTACTTTTATAAATAACTTTTAGTATGATTATCCTTGTATTAACTTTATTTAACCTTAAATTTATAATATATACCTTTTTATAATATTAATTAAGTTTAGCTAATAATATATCTTTTATATAGTTAAAATTAATATAAAATAACTGTAGCTTTACTATAAATATTAAAATAGTTATATATAGGTTTTTCTCTTTACTTTAGGGTTTTTTCTATATAGTCTTAGTGGTAAAGGTACTAGCTATTAGGCTGAGCCTAACTAAAGTAATAATAATAATAATAATTTCTATAAAATAATTAAAAAACTCTTAAATATATAAGAAATTAAAAGCTTAAAAGCTTTTTTAAATTTATTAATAGCTTTAATTATTATTACTTTAAGCTTTAAGTAGTATATAATTGATTATAAAAACTATATTTTATATATAAGCTAAAAGAAGGATTATAATAGCTTTATAATATATTAATAGCTTTTTTAATATACCTTTTAAAGGCTAAAAAGCCTTTTTTTATATTTTCTTTAAATATAAATTATAAAAGCTTTATTTTTATTATTTATAATATTTAATAAGTATTTTCTTAAAGCCTAGTTTATAAATTTTTAAAAGAATTATAGCTTAGCTTTAATATTTTATTAATTATTTACTAAATAGCTAATTTAAAAATATTATAATATTTTATAGTAACTTATATAAAGATTTAACAAAAAAATAAAATAGATTTATTATTATTTAATTAAGTTAATACCTTTAAAGGGATTTATGATACTTTTAATTATAACTTGATTAAATTATTAAATAAAAATAATAAAAATTCTTATAATTAAAGAACTTTCTTAGTAATTGTTAGTATTCCTTGGGATACTAGTGATTCTCTAAGGAATACTAGGGTGATACTAGGACTCAGTAACTTAACGTAGGGTCTGTAAATATATTTATAGAGGTCTCTTATCCCCCCTAATATCTAGTGCTAGTTACAGTGGCATTTTATAGCTAGCGTTAAGGCTATAAAAATACTATTAAATTCTATAATAAAAACTCTATACGCATAAACTAATTAAATTCTATAGCTAATTTAGCTATAAATCTAGCTCTTCCTAGTTATACTACGTTATTAAAGAATATAGTAATTCTAATACTTAGAATTCTCTCTTTTATAGAAAAAGAGAAATTACCTATAAGTTTTATAGAAATCTACCTAAGACTATAGTTAACTATTTAATTAAATAATTAATAAGAATAAGAACCCTACTTTATATTCTTAGTATTTCTTCTCTCTTCTATATACTTCCTTCTTTTTTTTTATATACTTTTCTTATTTCTTTATATAAATTATAGCCTTATTTATATTAATAAACGTCTTCAAGGTATAATTTAGGGATAATCTTTATTATAGTATTAATAATATTATTATTACTATTAATTTACTTAATTCCTTTAATTTCCTACTTTTTATATAATCATTATAGTACTATAATATTAATTATTAGTTTCTTTTCTTTTATAATGCTTAACTTTATAATATAGTTATATAATAAAAAAGAATTTATATAAATAATTATTAATATTAGTAGGATTTATAGCTTTTATATAATAGTTTATAGCATTATACTAATTATATAGGTAATATCTATACATTAAACTATTATATATAGCTTAGAGGTAAGGGCACTCCTTGTAACTCTTTTACTTTTTATAAAGCTATATATTATAATATTACATTTTAGTATAAATTTTAATTTAATTCTTATTTCCTTAGTATTAAGAATAATTATATATTTTATTTCTAAACTAAGGTCTTTATTTTTTATAAGGAAACTATTTATAAAAATATATAAAGCTATAGTAGTAAGATTAAGTAGAATATACCTTAATCTATAGTTATAATACTATATTTACTACTAAATCCTTTTATTTAAATAAATTATATTAAATTTATTAGCATTTTATACTTATATAGTAATAAAAAGGTTAAATATAGCTTTTAGTTAATAAACTAACAATATATACACTTCTTACACTCTTTATTTAATATATTACTACTTTATAGTTAGCTTATTAAGTTTATATATTAAGAGTATTAAAAACTTACCTTTTTATAAAGCATTACTAGGCTTTATCAATAGCTTTTTATAGTAAAGTAGCTTTTTATACTATTAAAAGACTTAGAGGTAGATTATATAATATTTATAAATATATTTTAAATATAAGTAAAGTTAATATAAAACTATTAAAGCTAATAAAGTTACTAATAGCTTTAATAGCTATTTATAGTTTTTAAAAAAGGCTAAGAAGGTTTCCTACTTTATTCTTAATAATATTATATACACTTTAAAGGGAGGTATAATATTTCTTAACCTTTTTAATACTATAGTATACTTTAATAGAAACCTTTTTTATATTAATAGTTATTTAGTATATAATATACTAGAATTCTATAGAAGTAAAGTTCTTTTTAGTATTATAAATAATATTATTTAAAGAACCTAAATAAGTATTAATTTAGCACTTTTTTGGTGTATTCTATATATTTTATACCTTTTACTTTTAAGGCTTAAAAAAGTATATACCTTAAAATATAGTTATTATATTAATAATATATAATATAGGTTTATTATTAATTTAAAGAATATTAATTATAATCTTATAGTTAAAGTTTATATTATTTTTTAAGGTAAATTTAAATTATTTTAAAGCTTTATTATAAAGTTAATATTAATAATATTTATAAAAGAGTCTTTTAATAATTTTATTAACTACTAATTTACTAGCTTTTTTAATAGCTTTATAAGTTTAGTAACTAAAAAGTAGGTAAATTATTTATATAATTAATATATTTTAGCCTTTAAAAAGTAAAAAGTAATAGCTTTATTAGCCTATAAAATCTATTAAAAGTATTTTTATTTTTATATAATTAAAACCTTTTTTATACCTTAAATTAATATATCCTTAAGGTTATTAAGTTTTATATTTATTTAATTTATATTAAAGATATAAAATAAGAAGGGAATAGCCATATTAAGAACATAGAATTTAATATTTTTAAAAGTAGTAAAAATATATAAGATCTTTAAAAAAAATTACGAATTTTATATTAAAGTTAACTATATATTAGTTAGTAGGCTTAATCTTTAACTATAGTATAAGCCTTTATAAAGCTATAGTATATAGTACTTTTACTATAAAAATCCCTACTACCCTAGGATTTAGTATAATTTTATAAAAAGGATTACTAAAATATTAGTTATTTAACATAAAGTAATTTATTTTAAGGGATTCCTTCTATATTATAAAGGTAATACTAAATAATTTATAAATAGTTATATTATTCTTAAGTATATATAAAAGGGATTAAGCGTAAGAAGGTATTAATCTCTTATAGAAATCTATGTAATTAAATAGTTTTAATAAATTTAGTAGTAATTAAGTAAGAAATTATATAAATATTAGCTTTAGGGTTTTAGTATTACTTAATAGTATAATCATATAAGTATTTAATACCTTTTAAGCTAAATACTTATTTTCTTTAATAGTTTCCTTAGAATCTCCCTTATATATAAGTAAAAAGATATTAAATCTATATTTAAAAGGAATTTCTTTATAATTCTCACTTTTTTACTAAAAATCCTTAGCTTTTTACTATTTTTATTTTATATAAAATATAGATTAATATCCTACTTATTAGTATATAAAGCATTTCCTAGGAAAGTATATTTTTAGTTACTATAATTTACATTCTTATAGCTAATTAAATAGTTCCTTATACCTTTAATTTATAAATATTGCTTTATTATTAGCTTTTATTAAATTTTATATAGAAGTTAGCTATTATAATGTTTTAATTAATTTATTAGCACCTAAGTATTTATTAAAGTCTTTAATAACTCCTTTATAAGTTAGAGTAAGGGTAAATATAATAAGCTTATATTTAGAAACACTAATAATAATAATAATAAGCTATTATTAAAGCTTTATATTTATAGTAAAAGTATATAAGATTTTATAATAAATATAGTGAAGTTATTTTAGTATTTAGTTAAGGTATTAAAGCTTAGTTTTTTTAAAGTTATTAAGAATAACCTTTTAAAGAGAAATACTATTTTATTTAATATAGTAAAACTATTGATTACTTTTAGTTTTAAAGTAATTCCTAATAGTATTAATAAGGTTATAGATTATTAATTCTTTTTTAATAAGTTTATTAAAATAATAAGTAAAAGTATTCTCTTTTAGTATAATTACAAAAGCTCTTACTTATAATATTTAAGGGATATTATTTTATATATACTAATTTTTAAAGATATTTATTTTTAAAATAATAAAGTTATATAGTTTTTTACTATATTTCTTATTATTATATAGCTTTTATTAATCTTTTTAAGAATATAGTAAATTTAATCAGGGGTTAGGTTTATTAATAATATTAACCCTTTTAGTAGTTTTACTTAGGCTTTTTATATTATTATTATTATTATTAATACGCTAGGAGGCCTTTAAGGGCCTCTGTCTAGTGCCTCTGCTTACTAAATTATATAGAAAAAACCCTAGGATAAGGGGGAAAACCTATATATAACGTTTATATCTCTACTTACCTAGGCCTATATAGGGCTTATAGTAGTCCCTATTATAAGATATAGGTATACTGCTTACTAAGCTTTATAGCTATAATTACTAAAAAGAGTAAATATAGTAGGTTTAGGTTTAGAGAAGAGAATATTTAGTCTAGGTTTAGGTTAGGGTAGGGTTAGTTTTATAGTAATAGTAGTAAATAAAAGTTATAATATTATAGTAAGGGTATATTATAGTGTATATAGGTAGGAGTAATAATATAGTAGTAGTATATAACTTTATAGGTAGGTAGTATGAGTCTTAGGGTTTAAATAAACCTATATAGGGGCTAATTAGGGCCTAGGGGGCGGCGGAGGTAGCCTAGCGCGCCACGCTAACGCAACCTGGCGCGACGCGGCCGCGACGCCGGCTAACCTCGCTTATCCCTGCCGCGGCGCAGTGAGGACGCGTTCTGTGGGTGAGGGGAGTCGGGTGCTGTTTGGCTTTTTATATTAATAAATTTAATAATTTAGATTCCTTTTAAATTAATTCATTAATTAATTAATTAGGAATTATTAATAATACTTTATACTTATAAAGCAATAGAGATTTATAGTTAGTATTTTATAAATTAACTAAGAAACTAGCATTTAATTTACTCTTTTAATATATTAATAAGAGTAGTAAGAGAAGTAGTGTATTATATACCTTATATTAATAATATTAGTATACTATTAGTAAGAAGGAAATCTTATAAGTTGTTTTATAATATTATTAGTATTTATTAAAAATCTTTAGTAGTTTAACCTTTAAAGTTTTTATAAAAAGCATTAAAAGGTTAAAGGTTTTTTTACTTTAAAATATTATATTAGTAAAGAATAAAAGCAGCTTAATTATTAATATATTACTAATCCTTATATTTTTCTAGTATATTATTTTAGTATACTTTTTATTTTAAGGTAAGAATATTTATATATTTATAAATAATCTTAAAAAGAGAGTTTAGTAACACTTATAATAAAGTAGTATTAAGGGTACTTTATATAGAATTCCTTATTAAATCTTAGAATTCCTTATTACTTCTATATAAAGATATCCTTATAATTAAATATTCTATATAGTTTTTAACTAGCTGTAGTTAAAATTTAGTATTTTAGTCTTATAATCCCTATATAAGCTTTTAGTATAATAAAGGGTTACTTAGTAAAGTAAATAAGGGTTTTTTTTTTAAATAATAGTATAAATTATAAAGAATTCTATATTTTAGAAGGTTAATACTAGTTAAACATATAAAGGAATTTATTTTTATTATAAAAAAGCTATATTTTTAAAAGTTTAATACTAGTTAGTATAATAATCTTTAAAGGTTTAACTTAAAGCTAGTTACTCTTAGGCAGTAAGAATTAAGTAAAATAAGAAGGGTCACTTAATAAGAATCTCTCCTTTTAATATAAATTCTCCCTATAAGCATAATAAGAGTTCTATCTCTTTTAAGTAAATCCTTATAAATTTATAGAAGAATGTATTTTAAAGAATAAATATAACTTACTAATTAGTGTTAGTATTTCTTAAAATACTAGTAATTCTCTAAGGAATACTAGGGTAATACTAAGACTTAGTAACTTAATATAGAGTCTATAAATATATTTATTAAGGTCTTTTATCCCTCCTAATATTTAGTGCTAGTTATAGCAGCATTTTATAGCTAGTGTTAAGGCTATAAAAATGCCGTCAAATTCCGCAATAAAAACTCTGCACGCGCGGACCAATCGGATCCCGCGACTAATTTAGCCGCGAATCCGGTTCTTCCTAGTTGTGCCGCGTTGTCAGAGAATGCAGCGATTCTAACAGTAATAATAAGTATATTAAAAGGGAATTTATATTATTATAGTTATATTATAATAATAAATTAAAAAGAATATATTTTTATAGGCTAAAATAGTAAATTTTACTATAAAACACTAAGAAAAAGCTAGGTAGTAGGGTGGTTAGGTGTCCTGGAATAATGTGGTTGTCCCCGATTTTTGTGGTCTACTTAGTGGAACACTAAGTAGGTCTACGAGTATTTAACTCCTTCTCTCCTCATTCTCGACTGCTGCGCTGTCCTTGAACCACTCCCGACAGTCCGCTCAGATAGTATCACCTTCCATCGGGAACTGCCTATAAGTTTCTCAGGAGCCTGGTTCTTGACCCGACTGACATTACATAATCAACAACCCAACAGACTTGATTTCTAGATATGTCTGCATCGAATGAACATCAGTCGCCGGTTGTCGATGAGAGCTCAATATCGCCAATTCGCCCGGACACTGCCAGAAATAACTCACTTGAGAATCACTTGGTACACCGTCCGAACCGTGCAGAGCTTGTTGACAGTGTGTACTCATGTCCTCTACTAGACGCCGATCAAAAAGTCTTGGCTTTCAGTTCTCCATGCTTGCGCTAATCAGACGCATCGTTAGAAAATATACTACCAGCTTCTTCAGTCGCGCCGGGAATTCTTGCACATCAGAAAGAGGTATGGATCACAAAGATAGATGCGGCATGTCTTACGTTCGAATGGTGAATCTTCATAGCTCACTGACGAGGCCAGCTCGAGAGAAACATGCTCGAAGATAAACTAAATGACAAGATCCTACACCGGCCAAGTCCTGAGCAATTAGTTCTAGGGGGGGTTTTGCACGAGGATCCACGAACAGCAGACCAGAAATACGAAGAAGCAATTGAAGAGGAATATGCCAAGCGCGAGGGTGGTGCCTGATTATGTGACGAATTCGTTATGGCAACCGCGACAGCGTTCGACAGTTACGATAATGGTTGCATGTGGTCTTACAGACTGAAATGACTCAAAGCAGCCTTTAAGCTCACATTCACCGTCAAATGTCTAGTGCCGATTGTTAAATTGGCATCGCAAATACATCTGGTCATTCAATGTTGGTCACTAGTATACCAGTCCTGTTAATCTTTATCAAAAGGGAACGAAGTGTAATACCCTCAGTGCTCTTTGCAGAATGCCGTTTGTGTCCCCTTGAGTCCTTGACTGTGATACAGCGCCAACTAACTAGGTAGTTCTAAAGAATAGTGTCACATGATGGTGACATGAACCCACCATCGCGTGGGGCACGATAGTGTAGTTGGACCATTAATCCTACACTATTAAGACTATATAGTTGACGCGCAGAATGCGCTAGAAATTGGTGATATTATCGCTATTCTAAGTCTAGTAAATTACATACAAAAGAAAATAAGTAGTGAATAGTGCATATAGCTATAGCCCTTATATAGCGTAGGTTTATTATAATCTATGTGTTATTTAGGCTCTACTTATACATTTTAGGTAATAAACTCCCTAATTAAAGTATAATTAACTAAGAAAGGCTGCTTTCATTATATAAAGTAGTGTATATAGTAGTGTTTATAAATATAAAGTTAAAGTAAGGTAATAAGGTAAGGTTATATAAAAACTATAGATATTATAATTTCCTTTATTAACTATAAATTCCTTTTTTTTCTTTATAAGTACTTTTTTTATTATAATTAATTAGTTTAATTATTACTATTACTATTATTATTATACCTTTTTTAAGGTTAAAAAGGGTTTTTTAAAAAAAATATTTAGTAAGCACTTTTTTTAAAGATTATTTTTTAAAATTTCTTTTACTTTTAAGGCTTATAATACTAATAAGCCTTTTATACTTTCTTTACTTTTTTTACTACTTTTTTTATTTTCTTTATTACTTCTTTTAAGTTTATAATACTTTAAAAATAATTAAAAAGCTTTTTTTTTAAGTATATAAAGATTATAAAGGCTATACTTTAAGAACTCTTTTACTATAAAGAAAAAAGTAAATAATAAGTTTTTAAAATACTTTACCTTTCTTTTAATAACTTTACTAACTTTATAAAGCTAGTATTATTTATATTTTATAATATATAATACTTTATACTTTACTTAAGGTATATAAAGGCTATTATTATAAATAAAGGTAATAATAAAAAATACTATAAAACTAAGTTTAAAAAGTCTTTAAAATACTTGTTATATAAGTTAAGTAATTATTATTACAATAACTTATATATTATTATAGTTTTTATTACTAAGTAAATACTAATAATATAAAGTTATAACTAAAAGGTAAGCTTTTTTTTACTATATTTCTTAATTTTATATTAAATACTAATACTTTTCTTTTCTTTTTAGCTATATAATTAGTATTATTAAGTATTAAAGTTATAATTAAAACTCTCTATAGAACTAAACTCTATATATAAGGGTATACCTTATATTAAAGTTAATAATACTATTAAAGGCTTATTAGTAATAAAAAAGAAAGCTAAGGTAGCTATAGTAATAATTAGTATAAAAAAAGTTATTAAAAGATATATATAAAAGTATTATTAAAGTTTTATTTTTTTAAAGCTAATATATATTTTATATTATACTTAGTATTTATTTTTACTTTTTTTTTTACTTTATTTTTTTACTTTACTTTTTATATTATTACTTACTTTATATAGATTTTATTTACCTTAATAGCTTTTTTATTAGCTTAGAGAAAGGCTTTTATATATTTTTTAAAGTAATATACTTAATACCCCTTTTTTATATATTTATACTATAGCTATA
>AFRA01001163.1:0-12779 GCA_000223055.1 Claviceps fusiformis PRL 1980
GAACCGAACTACTCTCTCTCTCTCTCTCTCTCTCTCTCTCTCTCTCTCTCTCTCTGTTTGTCTTAATTCCTTCCTTCCCCTCTCTTTCTACAGATGGGCACCGTTCCCGGTCCAAACACGCGGCCGGATGCCAGCTTGCAAACCGCGCGGAAATTCCCCAGCTTAGACACTCGACCGGTTTGTGGAGGAATTCCGTGGCAGGTGATGCAAAACAAACAATCGTCGGTCTCGGCTTTCTCGGGCAGGACAATGATATACGATAAACACGCATGGGCACCTAGCTTGGCTCCCTGGCGGCAGAAACTTTCTTCATGCATCCCAGACAAGGGACCACTTGTCCGCGGGAGGAACCAAACAATAAATGCAACGCAAGGATTCGAGTTTGGTACGCTCTACCGCGCATGCGTGCCAGTGGCTCGATGGCAACCGCGCATATTTTGAGGTACCTTGATACGTCGCCACGGACGCTAACTTCCGGACTCTTGAGTCTCTCGCTGTGTCCGTTGCCGGTGCCGGTGCCGGTGCCGGTGCCGCTGCTGCTGCTCTTGCTGTCCTCGTCTTTACGCACGTTGCTTGCGTCTTGTCTTATGCATTGCAAAGGTTTGTCCAGGACTCCCTCATGTGCGTTTCAAGGCAAGCAGGTGTGCAGCAGATTGTCTCATCTCGTGGTGCGCATTCTAAACCATATAACAAGGGGCTCGTTGCTCCTTGGACAAGCAATTCGCTTTTTTGATGTGAAGCGATTTTGCTCGATTTCTCTATCAAAGGAAAAGAAATAAGATAAAAATCATGACAATGAGGTCATGCATATTCTTCGGCATGGCCCTGATGGCTTTCCCATCTGTATGGGCAAAGAACGACGAGACAGCGCCGGCTGCGATGGCGAGCTTGCCCAAGTGTGCGGTATGTGTCTGATCTAAACTGTCGGGCGAAAACGAAAGAACGATTAAAAAACGCTGTTTCTCTATTCAAGATGTTGATAAGAAGTGTATTTTCCTCAGATAAGCTGTCTGCTACCGATTGTCGCGTCTTCGCCATGCGCTGCCACCAACATGACGTGCATATGTAGAGACACAAAGGTGCAGGGTGATATGACGAATTGCGTCATCAAGGCGTGTTCTATCAAAGAGGCATTGAGTAAGTCAAAGTGCTCCTTTACTTTTCAGGCGCGGTTTTTGCGGAGGTTTTGACGAATAAATGGTTCAAAGACACCAAAAACATCACATCCACAAGCTGCGGCGCGCCGATCCGAGACCAGAGCCGGAAATACGCCAGTCTATCCAACACGTTTGGCGTCATCACGGCCGTCTTCGTCGTCCAACGGTTCGCCTACAAGATCTGGGCTGGCCTCGACCTCGGGCTCGATGACTGGTTCACGCTCGTGACGCTGGTCAGCGGCATACCGAGCACCATTCTGAACGCCGTGGCGCTGACGCCAAACGGCATAGGCCGGGATGTGTGGACCGTGACGCCCACGCAGATTACTAACTTTTCCAAATTCTTCTTCGTCATGGAGATTCTGTACTTTTTCCAGGTGGCGGCACTGAAGCTGGCGCTGCTGTTCTTCTACATACGCATCTTCCCGGCCGTGACTGTGCAGCGGCTTCTGTGGGGGACGATTGCCTTTACTGCGCTGTACGGTCTGGTGTTTCTGTTTGTTGCGTCTCTGCAGTGTCGTCCCATGCAGTACTTTTGGACAAAGTGGGATGGCGAGCACGCGGGCAGGTGTATCAATGTGAACGGGCTGGCGTGGTCGAATGCGGTGATTAGCATCGTGCTTGATTGCTGGATGCTGGGCATTCCGCTGTGGCAACTGGCGAGTCTGAATTTGAGCTTGAAGCGCAAGATTGGTGTTGGCATTATGTTTTGCGTGGGTACTTTGTTAAGTTTTTTTTTTTTTTTTTTTTTCCTTTTCCTCTTTTGCCAACATTTATATTCCTATGCGGGGTCATTAGCGAGATGAAAAGAATCAGGAAAAAAAAAAAGAAGAAACAAAAGATATAAAGAAAAAGTCACAAAATAATAAAGAAAAAAAAAACACATCGCTAATTCATCCCAGCATCACCGTCGTCAGCGTTCTCCGGCTCCGATCTCTCGTCAAGTTCGGCATAGACACCAAGAACCCAACCTGGGACTTTTTCGGCGTGGGCCTCTGGTCTACCGTGGAGATCAACGTCGGCATCATCTGCACGTGCCTGCCCACGGTGCGGCTCTTTCTCGCGCGGCTGTTCCCCGGGCGGCTGGGCACGACGCCGTCCCGCCAGGGCAAGGGCTCGAGCACGAACAATGGGGGGTCAAAAGATGTTCGGGAGGGGTGTGGCGAGAAGGTACCGTCGCGGAGGTGTTTGTGAAGAGACGCATTGGGTCGGGTATATAGTGATGGGAGACGTGGAGATGAGCTAAATCCGTGGACGAAATGGGCTTTGGAGAATTTTAGCAATTTTATATAATTAGTTTTTTTTTTTTTTTCCTTTTTGTATATATTTTTCTTCTTGCCCTTAGTTCTCTTTCCTTGTTCTTCTTCTTCTTCTTCTTCAGCATAACAACTACTCTAATGGAGCAGTCAAAGTAACAGTAGAAAAAGCCGTAGGAGTTATGCACTTTCCGAATCGACTGCGTCATACTCCCATATGTAACGTCACATTTTTCATCGAGCGTGAGGACGTCTCGACGACCAGCGCCCGACATAAAGTCGCTGTTTTCCTTTTTTTTTCCTTTTTTTTTCTGTAGTGTGTTTTTGGTATTATCTTTTATTACTTCTTCTTTATTTATAATGGCACTCCTACTTCCATCTCCGATAACCCTAACCCCTTCTGTACCAGAGGGGGCACCACCCATCACGTCTCGTCAACGACGGACATCATGTCCATAACTAGAGGGACCAGTGTATGCGTGCGGGAATAAAAAAAGGTAGATAAGAAAAAGAACGACGTGTAAGAAGCCATCGCGGTGGCTCCAGCTCGTGTTGTTTTCGTTTCTGTCGGGACAGATAAAACCCTGAATTTTAGAAGAAAAAAAAAACAAGAAAAATAGAAGGAAAAAAAGAACGAACGAATGAATAAATGAATGAAAAAAAAAATCTCGTTAACCCCGTCGTGTGCACCACTCCCTCACCACGTCCGGCACGGCCGTCTCCCTGAGTGCTCGGCACCCCCCCGGCCATCCGCAGTTGGCCTCGCAGGACGGCACAACGCCTTGCTGCGTCGCTGCCGCCGCCGTCTCTGTCTGTGGCTGGCGCGACTGGTGCTGCTGCCGCTCGGCGAGCACGTGTCTCCGATGGGCGGCCAGCATGCCATAGCGCTCCCAGCGACAGATGTGGACGGCGTCATGATGGGGAACGGAGGCGTCGGAGTGGTCT
Source organism: Claviceps fusiformis PRL 1980 (assembly GCA_000223055.1). Taxonomy (NCBI): domain Eukaryota; kingdom Fungi; phylum Ascomycota; class Sordariomycetes; order Hypocreales; family Clavicipitaceae; genus Claviceps; species Claviceps fusiformis. Next base: position 3,359 of record AFRA01001163.1, read on the forward strand.
GTCTGGTTGGGATGCGGGTGCGCATCTGTGTGGTGGTGATGTGCCGCGTCGCGAGAACGATATGCGTGCATGCTTTGTTGTTCCGGGCCGGCATATGTGTTGTAGGGATGCTGGTCCCAGGTCTGGCGGAGAGCATCGGGGTGCATGTAGGGGATGACGGCGGGTTCGGGCTCGACGTCGATCTGTTCCGGTCCGGAGTTTGGGTCCGGCTGGGACGAGTCGGCCGTGTGGTGCATGTGGTTTGCGCGGGCGTCGTAGGGGATGCGGAGTTGGAGTCGGCCCGGCCGGTCGGCTGGACGGCGGAGGAGCTGCGCGGCGCGGTGGGCCTCGAAGAGGGAGACGAACTCGACGGTCAGGCAGCAGGTGGCATCGCCATGCGTCGTTGCATCAGCATGGTGGTTGACGTCGTGCTGGACGGCGACGCTGGTGATGCCGCGGCCCAGCGTCCGGCTCGAAACCAAGTGCCAGACGGCCCCGACGGGAAACCCCGGCAGGCGCAGGGCACGGGTGGCGCCGGCGCCGACACGGCCGTGGGTCAGCGCGTTGAGGGGCCACGACGGCGTCGCCACCAGCCACGCCGACACCGCGTGGGCCGCTCCGTGGCCGTCCCGCACGGCGAGCGGCTGGGCCTGGGTGGCCTGGGCCTGCGCGCGCGAGGCAAAGCCGGCGGCCGCGCGGGGGTGCACGAACTCGACGACGGCCGTCTTTGTCGTCTTTGTCTTTGTCTTTGTCTTTGTCTTTGTCTTTGCCCTCGTCTCCTCATCCCTCGTCTCCTCCCCCGCCGGATCGTCGAACACCACCACCGACACCACCCCCCCGTGGCACCGGCCCACCGCGCAGAGGACCTGCCTCGCATTCGTGTCGGGCGGGAGCCCCCCCAGGACGACGCGACGGCTGGGAGTCGGACACGCGCCGCTGCGGCCCGGCACAAACACGGGCGGGGACTCCATGGCGAGGACGTGCTCGTGGTAGCGCAGCGGAGAGGATCCGGCTGCTGATGCGCCGTCCGACTCGGTCGATGTGGCCGACGCAGACGCGGACAAGTGCTCGTCGCCATCCCTCCGCCCCATGGCGGCCGAAATACGTGCCCGAAGCGCGCCTACCGTGGAGATGCTCCTCTCCAGCGCCGCCGCAACCTCCATGTCTGTATTCGTGTCGGTGTCCGTGTCGGTGTCGGTGTCGGTGTCCGTCTCCGTGGCTCCCCGCCATCCCGTTTCAGGGTCCACGAGCGCCGCCACCCGTTTCTAGTCGCGTGGGTGCGCAGGACACAAGCCGAGCAACTCGTCAGCCTTGGACGTTTCACACATGACGAAGCGAATCAAGGACAAAGCAGTGAGGGCGGAAGGGGGAAAACATGGTTCTACCTTTTTCTCGGAAATCGCGTCGACATGGCGCCTTGTTTGCTCGAGAAGGAGGGACATGTCGTACGCGAGATGGGATAGCTCGACGAGTTGGGTCCTAGGGACGGGCACGACGGCCATGGCGCTTGCTGGTGGTATTTCGGTGCGGGATGTTTGTGCTCGAAACTGGTGGATTGGGGTGTTTCGAGAGAAGCGGTCGTGGGAGGGCAACCGCACCCGTGTTGGGTTTGCCTTGTTTCTCAGAGACCAAAGGGCGGGTTTTCGGTGCGAAGCGTGATACCCGTCTCGTCTTTTTTGGGGTTTGGATCTTCTGGTTCCGAGTGCTGGGGGTTGAGGGGGAGGATGAAGCTTGTGATGCGTTGCAAAGGTGAGCAAGAATTCAGAACGTGCGCGAGTGAGTCGTGAATCTCAGAAGGCGCACGAAGACCGTTCTACTTAAATGCACGCAAAAAAAAAAAACATGCCTCTATATTGCATCGCTGTTTCCATCATTTGATTTCCATCATTTTCTGTCAAAGCAGTCGAAACCCCCATCGCGAGCTCTGCCGTGTTGCGCCGAAGCGTGCGCCGAGTTTCGTGATGCTCTGGCCTGGCGCCGTGCCTGCACCACTTACACGGGTGTGTCGGGGGTGACATGGGCAGTCGGCAGGATGGACATGGATTGAAATTTTTTTTATTATTATTTTGCTAGGTATGTGTGGTTTTATTTTTGTTTTTCCATTTTTTTTTCTTTTTCTTTTCTTCTTTTTCTTCTTCTTTTTTTTTTTGGCCAAATACATGCATGAACATCCTATTCTATACGCACTCGCCGCGCATTTGGCCATTTGAGAAACGTGTGAAATGGGTCACAGGCTCACAATGGCGCATTAGACTCGATGGGGACTTTTTTTTTTGTTTCTTTTTTTAAAAAAAAGAGAAAAAAAAAACCCGCTTCTTTCTTTCTTGGTTCCTTCCGCTACATCCTCCATTGTCCCAATGCCGATTCCCGAACCATTGCCGGACTCCACCTCCCACCCCTGCCCAGCACAAACCACCAATCACGGCCTGCCTATGACAACATGCATCTGTCCTGCATCCTCCATGCATCGTGCATCCAAGCATCGGTGCACCCGTGCGCCGGTGGATCCACCAATCACATCCCCCGTGTCTGTCCCATTTCTCCCCGCACCCAGCGGCATCCCGCGGCTTGCTAGCTTCTCGTTGGGGCCCGTTTTTGTGGGTCCGCTGTCCGCGCCCCCTTGTTCGTCCACGTCCATTCATGTCCATGTCCATGTCCATGTCCATTTCAATTCCAATTTCAATCCCAACTCCGTCCAAGTGCTCCAAGCGACATGGACAATCTGTCGGCCGCCCCCCGCCGCAATGCCCATCTGTCCTGCGCTTCTCCATCCCATTACTGCGTTGTTGCCCGAATTCATTCCCCTTCATGAGCCAACATGTCCTGTGGCATCGCACCACAAAATTCCTTCCTAGAAGAAAACGCCTCCTCCTCCATCCCCCCATCCAGCCGACGCGACCACCGCCATGGTTCGACTCCCCCATCGAACATGGACCTTCAACATTGATCGGTATCTGAACCCGCTCGTCCCGCCGCCGCCGTGGGCGTACCTGCCCTACCCGGTGTCGTGGTTCCTGGGCCATCGCAAGACGAAGCCCCGCGACACGGGCAATCTGATGCCCATCTTCTGGGCCTTTGTTGGTGTTTTTGCCGCCATTCTTCTGATCCAGGGGGTGTCCAAGCACGTTGCTTCCTTTGCGGCCCACGGCGCTCCTGCAATTGTGGGCAGTTTTGTAAGTTGGCCTTGGTGCGGGGAGGGGTTGGGCTTCTTTTTGAATGAGGGTAAGGGGTGTTTTGGTTCTGAACGATAAGAAACCTTGATACAAGACACATTGAAACAAACAGGAATAAAACCAATACGAAAAAAAAAATAAAATAAAAAAAAAAAAGAATCAAAAAATACAACCACTAATTCAAGCCCCATGTTTTGTACAAACCAGGGCGCAGCTGCCGTCTTGGAATTCTACACCATCGAGGCACCACTGGCGCAACCCCGGAATGCCATCGTCGGCCAGTTCATCTCCGCCCTCACCGGAGTGGCTGTCGCCAAGCTCTTCCAGCTCAGCGACCAATTCCCCAATCTTCAATGGGTGGGCGGCGCCCTCGCGTGCGCCCTCTCGACCGTCCTCATGGGCCTGACCAAGACGGTGCACCCCCCCGCCGGGGCGACGGCTCTGCTGGCCGTCGTGGATGCGCGCCTGGTGCAGATCGGGTGGTTCCTCCTGCCCGTCATCATGCTGGGCTGCGCGCTGATGCTGGCGGTGGCGCTGCTGGTGAACAACATTGAGCGGCGGTTTCCCGTCTACTGGTGGACGCCCGACGAGTGTGGACGGAGAGGCCGCGGCGGTGACGGCACCACCGGGCCAATCTTGACGAGACGGCCTTCGGATGAGCTGCAGAGGAGGGCGAGCATGTTGGATGAGGAGAAGCGCGTGGGGGATTCCGATGAGCACCGCCCCGGCGGGACGGACGCGTCGCGCAAGTCCACTCTTGGGGGAAGCAATGATGGTGATGATCATGATCATGATGGCGACGAGCAGGGCTCTTCCCCGCGCAAGGCTGGCTCCGAGGGTGACCGTGACGCCACCGCGCAGGCCAGCCGCCTCGCGAACTTCACAACGACGCATCTGCACCTGGGCGAGATTGTCATCCGGAGGGGCGAGGTTGTCGTCCCGCAGCACATGTTTCTCACGCAAGAGGAGGAGCAGCTTTTGGAGACGATGAGTCTTCGGCTGTAGGGGTCTTTGGGCTTACGAGGCAGCACGGGGGCGACGGGGATCGATATCGGCATGTGCATCATGTACATATTTTGAAAGGGGGGGGAAAGGCTGCATGAGAACGGGAGGTGGTATAGATGATGGAGGGCGTTGCGTTCACGATGCTGTTTGGTAGGAGCGGTGCGTTTTTACCAACATACCTCTTGTTGCCATCATTCTCATCTGCCAGCTCATTTGGCCGTTGCGTGCTAGGCATCACCACCAGGTCGTCCTCGGATTTCGATATCACGTTACAAAAACACAAATATCACATCGTCTTATAGTCGAGATGATGTAGAAGACTAGTATACAAAATACCCACCCACGTATTTGTTTTCCTTGGCGCTCTGGCCTGCTCACGTCAACGTAAAAGGTTGATGGCGACACCTTTCGGCGGTCAAGAAGAACTGTCAAGTCGTTGGATTTTGTCTGTCCAAAACAACACCACAAAGGCTGCTGTGCACTCTGCGATCCACTGGATTGAACCAGATGACAGCGGCGAGAATCGCGACACGCAACAAAACAAGCACAATGTTGGCATGAGGGGGGGGTAAGTGTAAAAAGGGGGTCGAGCAAGATAACAAGCACAATGTTGGCATGAGAGGGGGAGAGTAGGTCTAAAAAGGGGGTCGAGTTATCTAATTAGGAGATTCATCATACAGAGTGATAAATAAACAGCTAACTAATTTGATATAAATAACTGAAAAGAGCAACTTCATATGGAGTAACTGATGGCTATATTTATGAAAAGAGGCTTTCATTGAATCCAGCATAGCGAGGGCAGTAAAGCTGCTATCGCTCTGACAAAAAAAAAAAAAAGAAAAAGAAAAAAGAAAAAAAAAAAAACGGTCAAGTGCCCCTCTACTTATACACATGTACACAGATAAGATGTTGTCTTGCCCGTGACCCCCAATTCCTATGCTTAATTATCCTTTCCCGTTCATCTCCCCGTGACTCGAACAACTAAGGGTGTCCGGCATCCCGACGCAGTGTATATAGTTTGCACAAGCGTAGAGCGCGTGCGTGTTGTATGGTGAATATTTATAGTGTATATATGTGCGGTAGGACGCGGAGTCTTTCTGACCAAACGTAGTATCGCAGGCGAATGGAGCCGGCTATTTTCGGGTTTCTAGATCAAACTCGCTTATATAAAAGAAGTACACATGAAGAAAATACAAAAAAGCATAATATGTGAAATGTAATGTGAAAAGAAAAAGAGAGAGAGAAAAAGCTATAATATAAGGCATATTACCTGTTAATGTTTTGTGTTTATTTAAAACATTTTATGCCTTGATCGGCTAAATTCGTAATGCCTTTGTTTGGTCAGAAGAACTCCGCGTCCCACTGTACGTATATGGTAGGTGTATCCAGTCTTTGTTCTCGTCTTCTCGTCTAAGTCATGGTCTATGTGTAGTCCATTTATACTCCATGTCGGCCCAATGCCTCGACCTACGCTACGCCGCCGCGAAACTCCTCTCCATGACGCCAGGAATTCATGTCCACACGCTGCGCCGGGCCGACATTCCTGCGTGGCATCAGTCGGGCGCTGTACTGTATTTCCGTCGTTTTTATCCTTGTCCTCCTTGTTCCTGCTAGAGTTCCTTTCTCCCCTGAATCGTCCGTACGAGGATCGTCCTCTGCCTCCACCTTCCGGCGCACCTTGCCGCAAACTTGCCCCGCCACTGCATCACGTCTGGTCTGCTGGCCGTTTCGGTCGTGAAACAAGGTTTCAAGACCTCTCCTTGGTTTGTTTCACACGGGACGCCCTCGGGCCAGGCAGCATCCCCTTCCTTTTCTCCGTCCAATTCCGTATTGCAGCATATGTATTTTTTTTTTTTTTTTTTACTAGTAAAAAAGGTTTTCTTTTTACAAAAAAAAAAAAATGATAATTTCTTTTACGTCACCTGAGACAAACCTCATTCCCACCATAAACCCGCCTCCAAAGTATCCAGGACAATGTCTCGCCCACGCAAACAACAGCCCCCCCCCCCCCCTGCAGCAAATTTGCAATCCGCACGTCGCCGGCGCGGCCAACTTTGCGTCGGGCAAGTGTATGTGTTTCTTCCCCCCCCCCCCGGCCTTGGGACCTGGACCAGGGTGCTGCAAAGACCGGTCGAGCCAATCATCAGCATGGGTTACTAGGCGAAATTGCCTGAGTGGGAAGTGCGCGCGGTGGCAATGGGCATGCTGTGTCACTCGATGTTGCTCGAGGGTGGTGCCACACGGCATGTAGTACACACTGTGAGGTCGTACTGTGATGACCCAGCTGGCCTGGAGTCCGTCATGCAGCCTCTTGGAAAGGCTGTTATAACATGTTTAATTTCACTTTCGTTGCCGCTACTCTCTCGGCATGACCAGAGTGGCGCGGCGGGCGGGTGTAGATATGTACACATATGTAAGTAAGTATGGACACAGGCGGCTCGACGGGGACTCGGAATGGTTAATAAGTGGCTCAGTGAACGGCGTCAGGAGTTGCATTGGGCACGTGCTGAGAGTGTCAAAACTGCAAAAAGATGCTCTTTGCTGACAAGGGCGAATTCACCATGATAAAAGTCCACCCCATGATCCTTGCTGCGACAAGGCGCATCAACTTCAACCGTGGAGTGTTCCTCGCGGCCCCCCCCCCCCCCCCCCCTTTTCCCCGGCCTCCTTCTTCTCTCGATTTTCATGTTTATTTCTACTTCTTTCCTCTTCGTTCATCTCCAACCCCCCCATGCCCAAAATTGACGAATCTTGGACACATATACATGGTACCCGCCATATCCAACCACGGCGGCCGTGACCGCCTTGCAAACAAGCGACAGGAGTGCGGCGTTTGCCTGGCGTATCCTGAGCCCCGTCAACCAGTGGATATGCGCCGCAAAGGATGACCGGTCGTTGAGGTGCGGGAACGGCGCGTCGACCATCTCGCCCGTTTGTTCGTCCCGGACCATGGGGACGGGCAGGTCGAGAAACTCGCACAGCGGGCGGAAGCCGTCCTTGACGGAGAACTCGAGGCGCCGCTCGGGGGGGATGGCCTCGCGGACCTGGCGGTACGAGTCGTTGAACCAGGCAATGGCCTTGTCCTTTTCGCGGGCGTGGTCAAAGGGCATGCCGTACCGGCGGAGCGCGGCGGCCAGGCGGGTCCATTGGCGATGACGCGGCACGAGGGCCGTGAGATAGAGGTCCCAGAGCCGGTTCAGCAGCGAGGGCGGCGGCGCCAGGATCAGGTTGACGCTGCCGAGCACGCTCTCGTACCACTTCTCCGGGTCGCGGTTCAGCAGCACAACCTTGGCCTCCGGGTAGGCCTCGGCGAGTTCGAGGGTGAAGAGCGCGGCGGGCACGTCCAGACAGGCCTGGCAGTCGCCCAGGAGTTTGTCCCAGTCCTCTCGGGTCCATTTCTGGTCCGGGCTGGGCGGGTCGGCCGCGAACTTGGCCTCCATGGCGCGCGCCCAGGGCTCCGCGTCCGTGTCGAGCTTGTCCAGGACGCTGACCATGTGGTAGCAGGTGAACAGGCCGAGTTGGTGAAGGGCGGTGCGCGTGCTCATCGTGCCGGTTCGATGGAGGCCATGGACGATGACGCGCATGGGCACCTCGCGAACGCGATTGGACAGTTTGTGCGCCGACATTGCTGTCCTTTGAACGTTTCCTTTTGTATAGATGTTCTTTATTTGCCCAAAACGGAGAGGGGGGGGGGTTGCGCGCGTTTTTCGTGCGAGGAATCGGAAAAGAGAATGTACACATGGGAAAATGGACTTCTTCCAGTAAATATATAAGTGACATTGCTGTTCCCCCGTCGTCTATAGCTCCTCCTTTCCTCCTTTCCTCCTCACCTGTAATAGACCTGGCTTTCTCGTTCTTTTTTTTTTTTTTTTTTTTCTCCCTGCGCGGGGTTAAATTGCTCTTGGCACGGGTTGGCCCGTCCGCAACTCCACCACTCGGCTTTGCTCCAACGCTGGTTGCACATCGCCAAACCTCAAAGCCCGAATTGGCCTGAAAACGGGGTCCCCGTCGCTCCATTGTGCGCAGGACGTCGCAAGAACGACCTCTCTAATTTGTCGTTGCCGGTTGCCAGCAAAGCCGACGCGTGAAGCGATCGGGTGAGTTCAAGTATATAAACTCCTGACGCCGAGTCCGGTCCTCCCAGTGACGAATAGAAATGTCAAGAGTGGTCGTGCGCGCGGAGCCATTATGATGAGGCAACTCTCGGGGGAAATCAAGTGTGTGATGGATGTATAAAATATACCGTCATGCACCCGGTGAACGATTATACATGGTGCTGGGGGAGCGGCTTGCGGCAGGGCAATGGAAGACCCGTGATGCTGCCACCGTATAAATAAAGAGCACTTGGTGCATATTGTGAATTGATGCAGAGACGAGTGCCTCGGATGTAGCATACCGGATTCAAGGAACGTTGTAGAATCGTCTCGGCCCTCGGCATTCATCAGCTTCTTGTCGCACGTGATGATGGCGCGACAGCCGCCCGACACGCCGCACAACCTCGCCGCCTCCCCACGTGTCAAGGGAAAAAAAAATTGAATTCGAAATACACTTGCGGGGGAGCTTGTGGAAGTTGCATCTATTCCTATAAGCTTCTTGTTATGTCAAGTCATTGTTCCGTGCTACTGTTTCGCCACTTTGCACTACACGAAGGAGCGCCATCCCTGTTTGCGGAGGCTTGGCGTCACGTGATGCTTGGCTGCCGAGGAGGGACTGGCGTCCGGTACCCGCTCCCGTGGCTGTGTCCGCCGTGCCCTGCTCGCTCGCTTCGGTCACCACTGACCACTCATCATCGGTCAACCACCAAACAGCCAAACAGCCAAACAGTTGGGCGCCGATGGCCGATGCTTGGCCCCACCAGACATCGTAGCACGTGCTTTATTATTTATTATTAGCTTGGCGCGCACTTGCCACCGATAGCAAATTGGTTCACGATCCATCGCTCGTTTTTTTCGCCCGGTACACAATCCGGCCCCTGCAGTTTCTTGTCCTTTTTTTGCTTTTTGCTTTGTTTTTGTTTTTGTTTCTTTTTGGTTGCATCTGCGACGTATGGACAGGCATCATGACGGCCTGATGTGCCAGTGGTTATGGACCGCCCCAGTCCAGCGCCGCCGCGGCAGGGAAGTGGAAAAGGGCAAGGAGGGGGAAAAGAGGCACGGCGGGCAGCAAGGAAAAAAAAAGAAGAAGAAGAAAATAAGGAGATAGGAGAGAAAAAAAAAGAAGAAAGAAAGAAAGAAAGAAAGAAAGAAAGAAAGAAAGAAAGAAAG
>AFRA01001164.1:0-12760 GCA_000223055.1 Claviceps fusiformis PRL 1980
AATATTTAAATTAATTTTAAATTAAATTTACTTTTTATTTAAAGTATTTTATTTAAATTTATATAAGGTTTATTAATTTAATATATAATATATATTAAGCTAAATATAATTAATAAAAAAACCTTAAAAAATAATAATAAATGTTACGTGCTGGATGTCACACGTAAATGGGGGTACTCACATAAATAGGTGTGGTACGTTATAAAGTTATAAGAAAAAGGAACACTTAAGTTATAGGTAGGTAATTAAGTGTATATATAGTTAAAGTTATTCTTCTCTAGCTATACACAGTGGAACCCTCTTTTTATAAGGTAGGTTCTACCCCTAGGAATAGATTATAATAGGTCCCCCTTTTTATAAAAGAAAATATAGCTTATTTTAAGCTATTTAAATAAAAAAAAAAGAAAAAAAGAAAAGGAAAGGAAAAAGGTAGGCTTATAGTAGCTTATTTATAAAGCTAAGGAATTAGAAGGAAAAGAAATAAAGCTATATAATTTATATATAGCTAGGTTATAGCTTAATATATAGGAGTTATATTAATAAGGAAAGAGAATATAGGTAAGTAAAATCAGTATAATATCCTATATTCCTTATAAAACCATTATACCCCCTAGGGTTTACTCTTAGTATATTACTATATTTTATACTATTATTACTTATTTTTATTACTTATAAATATATTACTATTACTAGTAGCTTTCTTTTTATTAGTAGCTTTATTAGCTATAGGGTTATTAAGGTTTATAGTATAGTTTTAATATACTATTATAAAGTAGATATTACTAGCTAGGGTATATTAAACTATAGGGTTAATTAAGATTCTTTTAAAGATCTTCTATCCTTAGTAGTTAGCTATAGTGTTAAAGGTATAGATATTAAGGGTTATAACTATAGCCTTAGCTTCCTTTTAATATTAAGTAAAACCTATTTTATTATAAAAATATATTATATTAAAGTTAAGTTTTTACTTAGTTTTATTAGTACCTATGCTATATTAATCCTTCTAAGTATTGTTCATATATATATTATAGCCTATCTTATTAGCTAGTATTTAAATATAAATAGTAAGTGTTTAAATTCTCTCTATACTAATATAAAGAACCTTATAGTATATATTAACTAAATATAAATAGCACTTAATAAAGATACTAGCTTAGTCTTTTACTAGTTTATAATAAGTAATAGGAATATAGCTAGTGCTAATATAGTTATAGGCCTTAGTAAAATAAATAAAGAAATTAATAAGCTATTAAGCTTAAGGGATTTTAGAAAGAATAATTCTATTATAAAGGTTTATTATATTTTTAATACTACTTTTAATATAAGCTTAAAGGTTTTACTTAGTAAAAGTCTTATTAATATAAATAGTAATAGTTAAAGAGAGCTAAATAAAAGTATTTATACTTAGTTCTATAATATAGTAAGTAAAAGCTATATTTAGCTTTAATAAGCTATTATTTATTAAAAGGTAGTGTAATCTATAAATTTTATAAAATAGAAATATTTTATAAAAACCCTCTTTAATAAGGTTCCTAGTAGTTATAATATAGTATAATTTAAAGATAGAAGGTCTTCTTATTTATTATATACTACCTATAGTATTAATACTATAATAAGCCTTAAAATATATATTACTTAGTTTAGTAAAAAGGTTAAGTATTTTTTTATAATTTTAGTTAATCTCCCTTTTAATTAAAAGGGTCTTTTAAAGTAGAGTTAGTATTATATAGCTAGTTATAATAGTTTCTATATTAAGACTAAGGAAACTCTATATAGCTATATAAGGAAATAAAGGTTTTATATAAAAAAAGTAGCTACTAAAGGGATAGTAAAGAGTATAGCTAAGTATAAAAAAAATACTAATAATAATAATAAAGAAAAGAGTAGGAGTAGCTTATAATAAAAAGGTAATAATATTATTAATTAAAAAGGAGTTATAAAGGGATTATAATAAGGTAAGGTTTTTATGCTTAGTAGTATACTTAGGTATCTAAGCTATAGCCTTAGCTAAGTAAATAAAGAATTAGAATATTATAGTATTCTATAACCTAAGGTAGGCGCTAGTATTAGTAATATTTCCTATATAATAGAAATATAGTTATTATAGCTTAAAGTTAAGAGTATATATATATCTTATTTGCTTTAATATTAATTAATTATAGGTAGAATCCTATAGGGATCCTATATTCCTAACTATAAAAGTTATAAAATTAAAACTATTTTACTAAACTATTATATTTCCTACTAACTTTAGTCCCTTAAAGTAGAAAGTAATATAAAATATCTAAAATTACTTATATTTATATAACTATTAGAATTCCTATAGTAAAATGCTATTAAAATAATAGTATAAGAAATAATAGAAATACTAAAATATTCTACTAAATAGATTATTAGAATCCCTCTTTTATAGTATAATTATTAAACTACTTATATTAGCTAGCTAATGCCTACTATATATAGAATACCTTAATTAGGGAGTTAAGGTATTAACTCTATTATGCTTATTAGAATGCATTATAGTAAATAACCTAGGGGTGCCTATAAGGGGCGCTACTAAGGTTTTAATAGTTTATATTTTAGCTTTAATAGCTTTTACTTTAGTTTAAAGCAATTTAATAAAGGTTTTAATAGTAGAGATTAAGGTAGCTATAATAGATTTATGTTTCTTTAATATTGTTAAAAATAACAGGGTTATTTATAGGGGATTCCTCACTATTAGTGCTATAATTATAGCGCTAATAGAAGCACTTTATAGGGGGCTTTGTCAGCCAGTGCAAGCCGGCAAGCGTGCGCGCGCGCGGGCGGCACAACCACGGAATTCCGACTAAAGGTCACGTGTGTGGGCTCGCAGCTGCAGGGTCCCCACAAATCCTCACTTTTCGACCTTTTTTGCCCATTCTGACAGCTACGCAGTTGGACTGACAGCTGCAAGGTGGGCCCAGTCTTTGGGTTGGATTTGTAAGGCAACTAGCAAAGATACGGAGGAACGGATTAAAGGATGTAACTAAGCCAGCTAACGGCTGCTTAGTCAGGGAAGGTGGCTACCCTATAATGTGTATTTTTACTGTTTTTCTCAATAAGGAGGAATTTACGAAAAGTCTTAGGACTAGATTCTTTATCGCTAAATTCCGGGCTTTCTTTCTATATAAATATTTAAAAATCGGTTTTTTAGTGTTGCGCGTTGATTTTCACTAAGTCAACCGATTGCAAGCATGTTGGCAGCCAATTTGTATGGCCGTGAGTCTATTTTTTTATTTTCCCATATAAATAAATTTTGCGGAAAATAGAAAGTGGCCCACAAAGCCTAGCTAGCGACTAGGATCCACTAATAAGGTCAGTGGGTATGTGAGGGAAGGAAGTGAAAAACCCCCTCACAGCCGCCGACCGTACGGACCGTCAGAATCACTCTTGCTAGCTACGCACACCTACAAAGTCAGATATTAGATATAATTTATTGGATACTATTATTGCAAATTCTTCAGCGAATTTAATAGTGCTAAAAGCAACGCAAAAGCTTCCATTTTACGTGAGATATAGTGGACTGCAGCTTGCTGCAGTGCTCTGCTCTGCAGAGCAGTGGATCTGTACGTGCACGCTCACTAAGCCCACTACCTTAGTAAGCTGTGCTCTATAGCACCCACCTCCATTATCTCTAATAAATATAATAAGGTAGAATTCTATATCCTTTATAGCCTTTACTATAGGTATAGATTTAGTAGCCTTTTTAATTTTAGTATTAACTATCCCTAAGGTCTTAGTCTTTATAATATTATAAATATTTATAAAGCCTTTAATACTATTATAGTGTGTTTTAAACAGTTTACTATAATTTATTATAATAGACTTAAGAGCTTCTATAGCTATCTCTAATGCTATAATATATATAAAGACTCTATTCTATATACTTAATAACTACTTAGCTATAATAATAGCCTTATAAGCGCTTAGCTTAAGGATCTTTATAAGGTAGGACTTACTAATTATTACTAAAAGGCTGCTAAGGGTCCTATTTAGGTAGCTAAAAGCATTACTTATATATTTAGTAATAATAATAGCCTTAGCTAGGAGCTAGGAGATTTAGTAATAGTTTTTATAGCTACCTTTATTCTTTTAAATAAAAATAGCTATTTAAAGAGAGTTATAAATAATATAAATTACTAAGAGTTCTAATTTACCTTTAGCTTAAGCTTTATTACCCTTTATAGTAACTACTATAGCCTTACTACTTTAAGTATTAAGTTCTTTAAAAATATTAATATAGTAAGCTATTACTTCTAAGTATAGCTTATAAAGGGGATTATCTTTCTTAATGCTAAATCTATTCTAGCTAATTCTAGCTTTAGCCTTAGTAAATTCTATACTATAAATATAAAGTATATCTTTAAAGGCCTAATCCTTTTTTTTAAGTCCCTACTTATTAGTATATTACTACTTTATATAGTCCTTCTTTATATTAACTATAGCTATAAAGTTAATATTATTTAATTTATTATAAGGTTTATATACTTTACTATTAGCTCTTTTAAACTAATAAAGATACTAATACATTAGAGTATTAGTAATATACCTTACTATATCCCTAGTAGTGGTTAATAGTTTACTAGTTATATTTATTAAGAATTAGCCTATTAGGGCTTAAGCTTTAATACCTTTAGTATTACCTATTCCCTAGTTATTTATATTATTTACATTAGAAATATTCTTATTTTTATTATAGTTAACTATAGTAGTCTAGGGAGTAATATAGAGTATACTTATATTATTACTATATTTATTATAGAACTTACTATTCTAGGTAGTGTAAGTATCTCCTAGCTAGCTAGTTAAAATATTAGTCTCTTAAAGATAAGGGTTAAATATAAATCCTAGTAAGTTAGCTAGGTTAATATTATAGAAATCTATACTATTCTTAAGTTTAAAGGCTAATTTCTTTAAAAGGCTTATAGGAAGCTACTAATAAGGATAGGGTTTAATAAAGGCTTAAATATATAAGGATAGGGAAAAATATAGGAGTTTACTATATATATCTTACTAATACTTTTCCTAGCTTAACTTTTATTAAGGTTTAGTGTAGTAATTAGTAAAACTAATGCTAATAACCTTTAGCTAGTAGATTTAATATACTATAGAAAGGCTTAGGGAAGTCTAAGGTTTAAGTAGTGTATCTATATAAGCTAATAAAAGCTATAAATTAATCTAAATAACTAATATAAGAATAGAAGGCAGTAATATATAAATTTTTAAGGAAAAAGGGATAAAAAAGTAAAGAAAAAAAGGTAAAGAAAGAAAATAAATAAGTATAAAAAATAAAGGATTTTATATACTTTAATAGGGCTTTTATAGAAGTAAGCTTAAAGTAAGCTCTTATAGTATACTAAAAGTTAGAAAATAATTAATATTTTTTACTAATAAGGAATTCCCTATATATATTTATAAAATTAAACGCTAGGCTAGTATAACTTAGAATATTTATTAATTAAAAGGCACTATAAGACCTTTTTTATAGTATTCCTTATCCTAATTAATAGTATTTATAGTAAGGTACTTATTAACTATTTTAATAGTATTAATATATATATCTTCCTTAGAAATCCACTAATTATTTTTAGTAAAGTATCCCTTTTAGTAAATTAAGAAATTAATATAAGGCTTTTTACCTTTTTTTTAAAAAAACTATATATAATATTTCTAGATTCTTTTAATTTCCTAATAGTTTACTTTTTCTAATTTAGTTAAGTTTATTAATAGTAATATAGGCTTAACTCTTTTAAAAGGGTCTTTACCTTACTATAGTTTTTAAATATAAGCTATAAAAACTACTAAATAAACCTTTAAAGTTAATAGAAAATTAAAGTAAAAAGAGAGAGAAGAGATTTACTTTAAAACTCTATATAGTTTAGCACACTAGGGAGACTATTTTTTCTTAAGCTTACCTAAAAGCTTATATCCTAAGTATAGCCTAAGGTATACTATATCCCTTATATTAATATCCACTAAATTATACTAAGAGTTATATTTAATTTTTATAAGTATAGCTACTATTATAACAGTATATTTAGCTTCCCTTTAGTATAACTTCTAAAGCATTAATAGGTTAGTATCTTTAGAGTCTATAATAGATTTATTTAGATCTAAAAGAAGGTTTACTACTATAAGTAGCTTATAACTAAGTATAAGTTTATTAGATAATTAGTTAATTAAGGCTATGGCTATATTATTAAGGTAGTGTTAAAGCGCTAAAAGTATTAAGGGCTAGGGGATATCTAGGTTAGTTATAGTGTAATATTATATTATAATAATTATAGTTTAATTTTTATGCTTAGCTATGCTATTAGTTTATAGGTAATATACTATTACTATAAGGAATTTTACTTTTAGCTTATAGAAAAGTATTGTTTAAAGGTTAGAAATAAACTTAGAGTCTTTATTATTAATAATTTCTTATAGTAGTCCTTAGTTAGTAAGGTAAAGTCCCTTTAGTAGGAGTTTAGCTTAGATTTCTACTAAATACTCTTTATAGCCTAAAATAAGAATTATTTTCTTACTAAAGAGGCAGTTAATTAGGTAAAGTAAGTTATAAGTAGTGAATCCTTCTACTACCTATATTATGTTTTCTAAGCTAACTTCTAGTATATTTATAATAAAATCTAATAAAATGCTATAAAAAGGTATAGGCCTTATTTAAAAAGGTTTTATTTCCCTTAAAGCTTAAGATTAAAGGACTGTATTTTCTTTATAGATATTATAGTGTACTATATAGGTGCGTATCTAGCTGCTTATATATAGGAAGTAGACTATAGAAAGCTCTTTAGCTATCCTCCCTACTTTAAAATAGTAAGTATTATTATAAGTTAATTAAAGAAGGGCTTTTATATAGTTTTAAGGGATATAGAGTTAGCGTAATCTTTCTAAATTATAGTAATAAAGGAGCCTGTTATCTTAAAGGTCCTAGCTATATAGGGGAATTTATAGTTAGTTCTAATTAGCTTAGCATTACCTCTCCCTATATATAGTAATACCCTTAATAATCTAGCTATACTTTATATTATACTAATACCCTATTATTATAGAATTCTTTAAATCCTTATTTATAATAGTAAAGGCTATAAATTCCTCTCTAAAATATATA
The DNA here is from genome assembly GCA_000223055.1 of Claviceps fusiformis PRL 1980. Lineage (NCBI taxonomy): Eukaryota > Fungi > Ascomycota > Sordariomycetes > Hypocreales > Clavicipitaceae > Claviceps > Claviceps fusiformis. The sequence continues at coordinate 7,133 of AFRA01001164.1, forward strand.
TAAGCATTAAGTTTATTAAAGCTATTATAGTTAGCTACTTCCCTATAGCTAATATTAACTAGTAAATAAGAGAGTGCATTAGATACTACATTTAAAGTGCTAGGGATATAGATAATATAGATTTTAAATTATAAAAGATAATTAGCAACTTTAGTAAGCTTAAGGTTAGCTTTATTAAGATTTATTATTATAAAAAAGATATACTTAATAATTCCCTTTGCTAATAAGTAATTAGTAATAATATTTATAGCTAATATATTAAATTAGGCTATTTTCCTTAGTTTCCTTATTCCTTATATAATTATAGCTACCTCTACCTTTATTAAGCTATATTTCTTCTTAATAGCTAAGGTTAGCTAGAAGAGAAATAAGATAGGGTATAGTTTATTACTATTAATATCCTTTTTAAGGATGCTAGTGCTGTCCTAATTAACTATTAATTAGAAAGTATATAAGCTAAAACCCTCCTTATATATATTAACCTTAAAGAAAAGAGGCCTCTTAGGGTTATAGTGCTAGAGCAGAATCTTAGTATATAAGAGTTTCTAAATTGCTTTAAAAGATATAATTTCTTACTCTAAGGGTATAAAACTTACCTACTAGGCTATATATTTCTACACCTATTTAAATAACCTAATAAAGAGTTTATTTTTTTTATAAAGGTTCTAAAGTATTTTAATCTTTTTATTCTATAGGGGTTTAATATATAAATTAAACTAGGGGACCCCTATATAGAGAAAACTAGCTATTTTAATAAAGGTTTTAAGACTTAAGAGTGTAGTAGGTATTTAGAGGTTCTTAAATGCCTTAATATAGTTACTAGTATTAGTAATACCCTTTATATTTATAATAAAACCTAAAAGCTAAATTAATAAATAGCTAATAAATAACTTTTTAGCTACTATATATAAGTAGTACTTCTTAAGGATTTTAAATATAATTTTAAGGTAAACTAAATGCTTTTTAAGGGTATTAAAGAAAATTATAATATTATTAATATATACTTATATAAAGGCTTAGTGCTTATAGAATTACTTATTTATAAAGCGCTAAGCATATACTAAGGAATTCTTATATCCTTATATTATAATATAGAATACCTTAATTTCTCTTTTAGAGATAATTACTATTTTATTATAATGCTTACACTATATTAAAAGCTAGTTAAAGAAACTAGAGGTATTTAGGAGGGATATTTAATACTTTCTATAGGCATTCTCTATAATATCCCCTTAGTTAGGTAAAGGATATATATTTAGAATAGTAATACTATTTATAGGTTTTATATTAATTACTACTCTTTCTTTTTATTCCTTTTTAGTATTATACTATATAAGGAAACCTAGATATAGGTATAGTGCCTTTTCTCCTACCTTAAGGTAAAATACCTTACTAGCTTTATACTTTTTATTAAAGATTTTATAGAACTTTTTAAAATCCTTCCTACTTAGGTAATATACTTATAAGGGTTTTAGCTAATTTTACTAATTATTAATAAAATTAATATATATTTATTCCTCCTTAGGTATTAGTACTACCCCTTAGTTATAGTAAATATTATATATATTAATAAGTTTAATAAGTTTTTCTATAACTATTAGGTTAAGATTTATAATTTTAATACTAAATTTATTTATAATAAATAGAATGTTATTTAGGTATATAATACTATATAAAGGAATGCTACTATTAACTACCTTAAGGTTAAGGTTATTAGCTATATTCTTAGTGTTTTTCTTTATCTTAAAGGGAAAGATATTCTTTAGTATTACTAGCTCTTTATAGCTTAATAGAATATTAATATTATAACTATAAAAGGTAGAGAAATCCTTAATATTATTTATAATAAAGTAAGAGTCTATAAAGTTTAAACCTTAAAGGTTTTTTAGTCTTTAGTTAGGCTTAATATAAATTAAAAGGTTTATAAAGTTATAGATTAGTAAGCATTTTACTTACCTATAATTTATAATACTATTAAAAATCTAGTAGTTCTTTAAGATAAAGTAATAAACGCCTATAGCTTTATATATTATATAGTTCTTTTAAAAAATTAATATAAATTCTAAGCTATATAGTAGTATAGTAATATAGTGTATTATAATAACCCTTCTAGTTAGGACTATATTAGTAAGGCGGAAAATATAGCTAGGTATAGTTATATTATATATAAATTAGAAAACAACCCTAGGGTTAATAAAGTTAATTTTAATGCTATAATTATATATAAAATCTATACTAATTAATAATTTTAGTGTAAGCTTCTTTATTATATTAATAGTTATAATAAAGTAACTAAATACTAATTTTCCTCTAGCTTTACCCTTTATATAGAAGTTAAAGGTAGTGGTTTCTATAATATAAAAAAAGGAATTTACACTATTTATAAGTTTAGGCTTCTAAGTTCCCTATTAAATATTATAACTATTTTACTAAAGCCACTCTTTATTAACTAATATTAATAAAGTCCCTATATTAAGGTAGATTTTATAGTTTTAACCTTAGTTATTAAAGTAAAGGTTTACTTTAAAATAAATAATTACCTTTTTTTTCCTAATAATTTCTAGCTAATATAGCCTTATTACTATCTTAATAACCTAGCTATTAATTAGTTCTTTAAATACTATAATTTTTTATAGTATATATTAAGGAAGAGTATAGGCTCTTTAATATTAAAAGTATTTATAAAGTTAGATTTATTCTTATCTAAGTTACTTTTAATAATGCCTTTCTTAACTATATAGTATTCTAAGAATATAAGGTAGAACTCCTTAGCTTCTATATTAAAGTTATTTACTATAACTATATAATTTATACTATTACCCTTTTTAAGCACTTATTTCTTATAAAATTATAGTTTATAACCTTTATAATTATACTAAAGGCACTTAAAGGAGTTATAGTATTTAGGCTTAGTTTCCTTTTATTACTTAAAGGGGTTTACCTCCTTAGCATTAAAAGTAGCTACTAATATATTCCCTTTAGGTTCCTTAGGGGACTACTATAGAGCCCTTTTATAACCCTTATAAAAGTAACTATAATTAGGTTAGAAAGGATATAAGTAGCTATAAAGCTAGTAGTTCTTACTATTATACCTATTACTAAAATTATAATATTATTTATAGCTTTATAAGTATTAGTAGTAACTACCCTATTAGTATTAGGGTAGGCTATAACTACTATTATAATAGCTATTATAGTAAGGCAGCCTATTTTAGTAAGCCTTTATAATAAAGTAAGGGGTATTATTATTTATTAAATCTAGGTTTTCTATAAAAAGGTAAGTAAAGGCTTAAACTTTATTTCTCTCTATTTTATAGTAGGTTTTATTACCTAAAATAAAGTCCTTAAAGTTATACCTCTTACCTTTTATTAGATTAATATATATATTCTAGTAGTTAGATTCTACTAGTTAAGGGTAGATTTACTAAAGCTTTATATAAAGCTTATAGTAAAGATAGGTAAGAAGTTAAAGGTTAGTAAATTCTTTATTAGCCTTAATATAAAAGAAAACCTTTATTATAAATTCCTATAAGAATATTTTAAATAATATATTATCCCTAGTAAATTTAGCTTAGTTAAGCTAGGTAATAGTATTTTAAATTTTAATGCTAAATTCTTTTTTAACTATAGTAAATACTAAGTTAAGGTTATAGAATATTATAGCTCTTTCTATATTATTAAAATACTAGTAGTACTATATATAGGTAGCTCTATAGAAAAAATACTAAACTTAATATATAATTTATTCTTAGTAGTTAGGGCTAGTATAGCTATAGTAATCCCTAACTACTTAAATCTAAAGGTTTATATTTATAAAGATAGTAGATTTACCTTTATATTTAATAGCCTTATTATTAATATTATTTAGATTTATTTTAGGGTTAAGGTATTTAATATTATTAAGTTTTTAAAAAGGTTTTATTAAATAATTTATTATCTCTAGGGCTTAGGTAGCTAAATTATTATAAAAGTTCTTATCTTTAGGTTATTATTTTATAAGTATAAATAATAGTTCTTAAGTATATATAGCATTCCTAAGGGGTAGCTTATTATAAAGTAGGGGGTTATATAAAGTTTTATAAAACTCTCTATTAACTAAGTGCCCCTAGAGCTAAGAAATCTTAGTATAGAAAGCATTAAGAGTTACTATATAGGCTAGTTATATTTATATACTTATTATTCTAAAAGATATTATAAGGTATTATATATCTAAGGTTAAAACCTATTCTAAGGTTAATAAAGAGTGTTAAGCTTACTCTATAGTTTACTAGTAGGATTTAGCTAGTTTAGAAGCCTTTAGCATAGCTATTATATAAGTTATTACTTTATTAATTTCCTTTATATTATTATAGTAAATCTTACTAAGAATAAACTCTTACTAATTATATATATTAATAAGAAACTACTAGAATTTATTATATATATTAGGCTTACACTATTATCCCTAAAATCTTATTACTTATAAAGAAGGTATATATTCTTCTTAACTACTAAGTAAGTAGGAAATTACCTTATTTTAATTAATTCCTATAGAATTTAATAGGGTTTCTAAAGAGAGGTTTAATATACTAAAAGTTAAATAAGGGTAGATTCTTATTTTTAGAATAGTTTCTTAATAAAAGCTAGTATTAATATAGTTCCTTTTTTATAAAGAAGTATAGTTTTTTTTAGTATAAAATAAAATATTTAAAGTCTTTAGCAGTCTCCTAATTCCTATACTTACTATATCTCCTATTAACTTATCTTTAGAAATATTATATATACCTATATTATAGGTATTTTTTATATATTTTAAACTATTCTTTAGTATTATAGTTTTATTTCCTAATACTAAGTTTACTTATTTAAAAAGGTATTTTAGTTTAGCTTTATAAATAATACCTTTTATTAATTTTTACTTTATATTAACTATAATAAAATCTATAAAATTCTAGTAAATAAGTCTTTTAATAGCTAGGGGCTTTAGGTAAATCTAAAGGTTACTATTAATATATTAATATCTAGTAAGAGTTCAAAGGTTTTTAATATCTTTTTATAATAAAAGTAATCTCTTTTTATTCTTAAGGTTAAGAAAGTCTTAATAAAAAGCCTAAAAATAGTAAATTTACTATAATTAGTTTTTAGTAATAAAGCTAGTAATTAAAGAATTTAGGCTAATAAGTAGACTTTACTAGTTTTTTCTTATTATTAATATAAGGTTTATAGTTTTTATTATTAGCTTTTATATAGTAAATAGGCATATAAAAGAAACAGCAATTACTACCACTTATTATATACTAAATATTATATATAAATAGGAGTACTTACACAAATAGGTATAGTACGTTATAAAGTTATAAGAAGAAGGAACACTTAAGTTATAGGTAGGTAATTGAGTGTATGTATAGTTAAAGTTGTTCTTCTCTAGCTATGCGCGGCGGAACCCTCCTTTTGTGAGGTGGGTTCCGCCCCTGGGAACGGACCGTAATAATAAAGAATATTTATATTTTTTATAAAAAAATATAATAATTTAAAAAGTTATTATAATTAATATTAAAATAAAAAAATTATATATAATATTATATATTATTTATTTAAGCTTTATATTATTATTAAAATAATTATAATTTAAATAAATTAATACTTTTT
>AFRA01001165.1:0-12732 GCA_000223055.1 Claviceps fusiformis PRL 1980
ATAATATACTTTTATTTATATTAAGGTTTATTTCATTGAGTATAAAGGCTAAGGTAATATTGATTAGCTACTTTATTAAATAAATACTTAGAATAGTATAAAATAAAGCATTATTTATAGTTTATTAAATTATATAATAATATAATTTTATTATAAGCTTTAAATTTAAAAACTATTTTATTTATTAAAAAGTTTATTTATTATATTATTTTTTTTAAATATATATAGGTAATATATACTTATTTTATATAATTAATTTAAAAAAAAGGCTATTTAATAGTTTATAAGTATTTTTTTATTAAAAATAAAGAAAACTATTTTTTAAAAGTATTATTATTTTAGCTTTTATTTATATAACTTATATTAAAGGTATAGTATATTAATAGGAATTTCCTTAATTTTAATAAAGTAAATACTTTATTTTACTTTTCTTAGTATATATATTTTATAAGTAATATAGGTATATAAAGCCTATAAGATTTATATATAATTAAGGTTTTATAATAAAATATATAAATTATTATTTTTATACTTTTTAGGTTACTATTTATATTTAAGGGCTTTTATAAATCCTATTATATAAATATAAATATAATTTTCTATTTTTTTATTATTAGTTAATTTATAGTATTATATTTATTATATTTATTTAAAAAAAGGTTTTATAATAAAAATTAATATAATTCTATTATTTATAATAATAAAAATATATTTCTTTAAAGCTTTAAAATATTAATTACTTTTCTTTTTATTACTAAAGTAAACTATATATTTATTATTAAAATCTATTATTTAGTTTAGCTATTTATAATATTTTTTAAAGGTATTAAATTATTAGCTTTTAAGTATTAGTTTTTATTTTATAAAGTTAAGCTATTTTCTTTTTAGTATTTATTTTTATTTTTTTTAAGTTTTTAATATTCTTTAATAAAGTATTTAAATTTATTATAATTATAATATTTTTAGGTTTTTTTAGGTTTCTATATAATATTAAGGTTTATTTTTTTTAAATTAATAGTATTGTTACGTGCTGGATGTCACACGTAAATGGGGGGTACTCACACAATAGGTGTGGTACGTTATTAAGTTATAAGAAGAAGGAACACTTAAGTTATAGGTAGGTAGTTAAGTGTATATATAGTTAAAGTTGTTCTTCTCTAGCTATATATAGCAGAACCCTCCTTTTATAAAGTAGGTTCTACCCCTAAGAATAAACTATAATAAGTCCCCCCCCTTTATAAAAGAAAATATAGCTTATTCTAAGCTACTTAAATAAAAAGAAAAAAAAGAAAGAAAAGAAAAGGAAAAAGGTAGGCTTATAGTAGCCTACCTATAAAGTTAAGGAATTAAAAAGAAAAGAAATAAAGCTATATAATTTATATATAGCTAGGTTATAGCTTAACCTATAGGAGTTATACTAATAAGGTAAAAGAATATAGGTAAGTAAAATTAGTGTAATATTCTATATTCCTTATAAAACTATTGTATCCCTTAGGGTTTACCCCTAGTATACTACTATATTCTATACTATTACTACTTATTTTTATTACTTATAAATATATTACTATTACTAGTAGCCTCCTCCTTATTAATAGCTTTATTAGCTATAGGGTTATTAAGGTTTATAATATAGTTTTAATATATTATTATAAAGTAGATATTACTAGTTAAGGCATATTAAACTATAGAGTTAATTAGGATTCTCTTAAAAATCTCCTATTTTTAGTAGTTAGCTATAGTATTAAGGGTATAGATATTAAGGGTTATAACTATAGCCTTAGCTTCCTCTTAATATTAAGTAAAACCTACTTTATTATAAAAATATATTATACTAAAGTTAAGTTCTTATTTAATTTTATTAGCACTTATACTATATTAATTCTTTTAAGTATTATTAATAAATATATTATAGCTTATTCTATTAGCTAGTATTTAAATATAGGTAATAAGTATTAAAATTCTCTCTATACTAATATAAAGAACCTTATAGTATATATTAACTAAATATAAATAGCGCTTAATAAAGATACTAGCTTAGTCTTTTATTAATTTATAATAAGTAATAAAAACATAGCTAGTGCTAATATAGTTATAAGCTTTAGTAAAATAAATAAAGAAATTAATAAGCTACTAGGCTTAAAGGATTCTAGAAAGGATAATTCTATTATAAAGGTTTATTATATTCTTAATACTACTTTTAATATAAGCCTAAAGGTTTTACTTAGTAAAAGTCTTATTAATATAAATAGTAATAGTTAAAGAGAGCTAAATAAAAGTATTTATACCTAGTTTTATAATATAGTAAGTAAAAGCTATATTTAGCTTTAGTAAGCTACTACTTATTAGAAGGCAGTGTAATTTATAGATTTTATAAAGTAGGAATATTTTATAGAAACCCCCTTTAATAAGGTTCTTAGTAGTTATAATATAGTATAATTTAAAGATAAAAGGTCTTCTTATTTATTATATACTACCTATAGTATTAGCACTATAATAAGCCTTAAAATATATATTACTTAGTTTAGTAAAAAGGTTAAGTATCTTCTTATAATTCTAGTTAATCTCCCTTTTAGTTAAGAGGGTCTCTTAAGGTAGAGTTAGTATTATATAGCTAGTTATACTAATTTCTATATTAAAACTAAAGAAACTTTATATAGCTATATAAAAAAATAAAGGTTTTATATAGAAAAATAGCTACTAAGGGAATAGTAAAGAGTATAACTAAGTATAAAAAAAATACTAATAATAATAATAAAGAAAAGGGTAGGAGTAGCTTATAATAAAAAAGTAATAATATTATTAATTAAAAAGAGGTTATAAAGGGATTATAATAAGGTAAGGTTTTTATACTTAGTAGTGTGCCTAAGTATCTAAGCTATAGCCCTAGCTAAGTAAATAAAGAACTAGAATATTATAGTATTTTATAACCTAAGGCAGGCGCTAATAGTAGTAATGCTTTCTATATAATAGAAATATAGTTTTTATAGCTTAAAGTTAAAAGTACTTATATATCTTATTTACTTTAATATTAACTAATTATTAGTAGAATCCTATAGGGATTCTATATTTTTAACTATAAAAGTTATAAAATTAAACTATCTTACTAAACTATTATATTTTCTACTAACTCTAGCCCTTTAAGGTAGAAAGTAATATAGAATATTTAAAATTACTTATACTTATATAACTATTAGAATTCCTATAGTAGAACGCTACTAAAATAATAGTATAAGAAATAATAGAAATACTAAAATATCCTATTAAATAAATTACTAGAATCCCCCTTTTATAGTATAGTTATTAAACTACTTATATTAACTAGCTAATACTTATTATATATAGAATACCTTAATTAGAGAGTTAGGGTATTAACCCTATTATGCTTATTAGAATGCATTATAGCAAATAACTTAGGGGTGCCTATAAGGGGCATTATTAAGGTTTTAATAGTTTATATCTTAGCTTTAATAGCTTTTACTTTAATTTAAAGTAATTTAATAAAGGTTTTAATAGTAGAGATTAAGGTAGCTATAGTGGATTTATATTTCTCTAATGTAATAAGGTAGGATTCTATATTCTTTATAGCCTTTACTATAGGTATAGATTTAGTAGCCTCCTTAATTCTAGTATTAACTATCCCTAGGGTTTTAGTTTTTATAATATTATAAATATTTATAAGGCTTTTAATGCTATTATAGTATATTTTAAATAGTTTACTATAATTTATTATAATAGACTTAAAAGCTTCTATAGCTATCTCTAATACTATAATATATATAAGGACTTTATTCTATATACCTAATAACTACTTAGCTATAATAGTAGCCTTATAAGCGCTTAGCTTAAAAATCTCTATAAGGTAAGACTTATTAACTATTACTAGAAGGCTACTAAGGGTTTTATTTAGGTAGCTAAAGGCATTACTTATATATTTAGTAATAATAATAGCCTTAACTAAAAGCTAGAAGGTTTAATAATAGTTTTTATAGCTACCTTTATTCTTTTAAATAAAAATAGCTATTTAAAGGGAGTTATAAGTAATATAAATAACTAAAAGTTTTAATTTACCTTTAGCTTAAGCTTTATTACCCTTTATAGTAGCTACTATAGCTTTACTACTTTAAGTATTAAGTTTTTTAAAAATATTAATATAATAAGCTACTACTTTTAAGTATAGCTTATAAAGGGGATTATTTTTTTTAATACTAAATCTATTCTAGCTAATTCTAGCTCTAGCCCTAGTAAATTCTATACTATAAATATAGAGTATATTCTTAAAGGCCTAATCCTTTTTCTTAGATCTTTACTTATTAGTGTATTACTACTTTATATAGTTCTTCTTTATATTAACTATAGCTATAAAGTTAATATTATTTAATTTATTATAGAGTTTATATACTTTATTATTAGTTCTTTTAAACTAATAGAGATACTAGTGTATTAAGGTGTTAGTAATATACTTTACTATATCCCTAGTAGTAGTTAATAGTTTACTAATTATATTTATTAAGAATTAGCCTACTAGGGCTTAAGCTTTAATACCCTTAGTGTTACTTATCCCCTAATTATCTATATTATTTATATTAAAAATATCCTTATCTTTATTATAGTTAACTATAATAGTCTAGGGAGTAATATAGGGTATACTTATATTATTACTATATTTATTATAGAACTTACTATTCTAGGTAGTATAAGTATCTTCTAGTTAGCTAGTTAAAATATTAATCTTTTAAAGATAAAGGTTAAATATAAATCTTAGTAGGTTAGCTAGGTTAATATTATAGGAATCTATACTATTCTTAAGTTTAAAGGCTAATTTCTTTAAAAGGCTTATAGAAAGCTATTAGTAAGAATAGAGCTTAATAAGGGCTTAAATATATAAGAATAAGAAAAAATATAGAAGTTTACTATATATATTTTATTAATACTTTTCCTAGCTTAACTTTTACTAAGGTTTAGTATAGTAATTAGTAAAACTAATACTAATAACCTTTAGCTAGTAGATTTAATATACTATAAAAAAGCTTAGGGAAGTTTAAGGTTTAAGTAGTATATTTATATAAGCTAATAAAAGCTATAGATTAACCTAAATAACTAATATAAGGAAAAAAGGTAATAATATATAAATTTCTAAGGAAAAAGGGATAAGAGAGTAAAGAAAAAAAAGTAAAGAAAGAAGGTAAATAAGTATAGAAAGTAAAGGATTTTATATACCTTAATAGGGCTTTTATAAAAGTAAGCTTAAGGTAAGCTCTTTTAGTATACTAGAAGTTAGGAAATAATTAATATTTTCTATTAATAAGGAATTCCCTATATATATTTATAAAATTAAATATAGGGCTAGTATAACTTAAAACATTATTAATTAAAAGGTATTATAAAACCTTTCTTATAGTATTCCTTATTTTAATTAATAGTATTTATAGTAAGGTACTTATTAACTATTTAAGTAGTATTAATATATATATCTTCCTTAAAAATCTACTAATTATCTTTAGTAAAGTATCTCTTTTAATAGATTAAAAAATTAATATAAAGCTTCCTACCCTTCTTTTAAAAAAATTATATATAATATTTCTAGATTTTTTTAATTTCTTAGTAGTTTATTTCTTTTAATTTAATTAAGTTTACTAATAATAATATAAGCTTAACTCTTTTAAAAAAATCTTTACTTTACTATAGTTTTTAAATATAAGCTATAGAAACTACTAAATAAACCTTTAAAGTTAATAGAAAATTAAAGTAAAAAGAGAGAGAAAAGATTTATTTTAAAACCCTATATAGTTTAGTATACTAAGAAGACTATTTCTTCTTAGGCTTACCTAAGAGCTTATATTCTAAGTATAGCCTAAGGTATACTATATTCTCTATATTAATATTTACTAAATTATACTAAGAGTTATATTTAATTTTTATAAGTATAGCTATTACTATAATAGTATACTTAGCTTTCCTTTAGTATAACTTTTAAAGTATTAATAGGTTAGTATTTTTAGGGTTTATAATAGATTTATTTAGATTTAAAAAAAGGTTTATTACTATAAGTAGCTTATAACTAAGTATAAGTTTATTAGGTAATTAGTTAATTAAGGCTATAGCTATATTATTAAGGTAGTGTTAAAGCGCTAGAAGTATTAAAGGCTAAGGGATATCTAGGTTAGTTATAATATAATATTATATTATAATAATTATAGTTTAATTTTTATACTTAGCTATACTATTAATTTATAAGTAATATACTACTACTATAAGGAATTTTACTTCTAGCTTATAAAAGAGTGTAGTTTAAAGGTTAAAGATAAACTTAGAGTCTCTATTACTAATAATTTCTTATAGTAGTCTTTAGTTAGTAAGGTAAAGTTTTTTTAGTAGAAGTTTAGCTTAAATTTCTATTAAATACTCTTTATAGCTAAGAATAAGAATTATTTTCTTACTAAAAAGGCAGTTAACTAGGCAAAGTAAGTTATAAGTAGTGAATTCTTTTATTACTTATATTATATTTTCTAAGCTAACTTTTAGTATATTTATAATAAAATCTAATAAAATACTATAAAAAGGTATAGGCTTTATTTAAAAGGGTTTTATTTCCCCTAGGGCTTAAGATTAAAGAACTATATTTTCTTTATAAATATTATAATATACTATATAGGTATGTATTTAGCTGCTTATATATAAAAAGTAGACTATAAAAAGCTCTTTAGCTATTCTCCTTACTTTAAAATAGTAAGTGTTATTATAAGTTAACTAAAGGAGGGCTTTTATATAGTTTTAAGGAATATAAAGTTAGTATAATCCTTCTAAATTTTAGTAATAAAGGAGTTTATTATTTTAAAGGTTCTAGCTATATAGGGGAATTTATAGTTAGTTCTAATTAGCTTAGCGTTACCTCTCCCTATATATAGTAATACTCTTAATAATTTAGCTATACTTTATATTATATTAATACCCTATTATAATAGAATTCTTTAGATCCTTATTTATAATAGTAAAGGCTATAGATTTCTCTTTAAAGTATATATAAGTATTAAGTTTATTAAAGCCACTATAGTTAGCTACTTCTCTATAGCTAATATTAACTAATAAATAAAAGAGTGTATTAAGTACTATATTTAAAGTACTAAGGATATAAATAATATAGATTTTAAATTATAAGAGATAATTTATAACTTTAATAAGCTTAAGGTTAGCCTTATTAAGATTTATTATTATAAAAGAGGTATACTTAATAATTCTCTTTACTAGTAAGTAATTAGTAATAATATTTATAGCTAATATATTAAATTAGGCTATTTTCCTTAGTTTCCTTATCCCCTATATAATTATAGCTACCTCTGCCTTTATTAAGCTATATCTTTTCTTAATAGCTAAGGTTAGCTAGGAGAGAAATAAAATAAGGTATAGTTTATTACTACTAATATTCTTTCTAGGGATACTAGTGCTATTTTAATTAACTATTAATTAAAAAGTATATAAGCTAAAACCTTTCTTATATATATTAACCTTAAAGAAGAGAGGCCTTTTAGGGTTATAATATTAAAGTAAAATCTTAGTATATAAGAGTTTCTAAATTGCTTTAAAAGATATAATTTCCTACTTTAAGGGTATAAAACTTGCCTACTAGGCTATATATTTCTATACTTACTTAAATAACCTAATAGGGAGTTTATTCTTTTTATAAAGGTTTTAAAGTATTTTAGTCTTTCTATTCTATAGGGGTTTAATATATAAATTAAACTAAAGAACCCCTATATAAAGAAAACTAGCTATTTTAATAAAGGTTTTAAAACTTAAAAGCATAGTAGGTATTTAAAGGTTCTTAAATACCTTAATATAGTTATTAGTATTAGTAATACTCTCTATATTTATAATAAAACCTAAGAGCTAAATTAATAAATAGCTAATAAATAACTTCTTAGCTATTATATATAGGTAGTACTCCTTAAGGATTTTAAATATAATTTTAAGGTAAATTAGGTACTCTTTAAGGGTATTAAAGAAAATTATAATATTATTAATATATACTTATATAAAGGCTTAGTGCTTATAGAATTACTTATTTATAAAGCGCTAAGTATATACTAGGGAATTTTTATATCCTTATATTATAATATAGAATACCTTAATTTCTCTCTTAAAGATAATTACTATTCTATTATAGTGCTTATACTATATTAAGAGCTAGTTAAAGAAACTAAAGGTATTTAAAAGGAATATTTAATACTTTCTATAGGTATTCTTTATAATATCCCCTTAGTTAAGTAAAGAGTATATATTTAAAATAGTAATACTATTTATAAGTTTTATATTAATTACTACTCTTTCTTTACATTCTTTCCTAGTGTTATACTATATAAGGAAACCTAGGTATAGGTATAGTGCCTTTTCTCCTACCTTAAGATAAGATACCTTATTAGCTTTATACTTCTTATTAAAGATTTTATAAAACTTCTTAAAATCCTTCCTACCTAAATAATATATTTATAAGGGTTTTAGCTAATTTTACTAATTATTAATAAAATTAATATATATTTACTCCTCCTTAGGCATAAGCACTACCCCTTAGTTATAGTAAATATTATACCTATTAGTAAGTTTAATAAGTTTTTCTATAGCTATTAGGTTAAGATTTATAATTTTAATACTAAATTTATTTATAATAAATAGAATATTATTTAGGTATATAATACTATATAAAGGGATGCCACTATTAACTACCTTAAGGTTAAGGTTATTAGCTATATTCTTAATATCTTTCTTTATTTTAAAAGGAAAGATATCCTTTAGTATTACTAGCTTCTTATAGCTTAATAGAATATTAATATTATAACTATAGGAGGTAGAGAAGTCCTTAATATTATTTATAGTAAAGTAAGAGTCTATAAAGTCTAGACCTTAAAGGTTTCCTAGTCTTTAGTTAGGCTTAATATAAATTAAGAGGTCTATAAAGTTATAAATTAATAAGCATTTTACCTATCTATAATTTATAATACTATTAAAAATCTAGCAGTTCTTTAAAATAAAGTAATAAACGCCTATAGCCTTATATATTATATAGTCCTTCTAAAAAACTAGTATAAATCCTAAGCTATATAGTAGTATAGTAATATAGTGTATTATAAGAACCCTTCTAGTTAGGACTATATTAGTAGGGCAGAAAATATAGCTAGGCATAGTTATATTATATATAGATTAGAAAACAACCCTAGGGTTAATAAAGTTAATTTTAATGCTATAATTATATATAAGATCTATACTAATTAATAATTTTAATATAAGCTTCTTTATTATATTAGTAGTTATAGTAAGGTAACTAAATACTAATTTTCCTTTAGCTTTACCCCTAATATAGAAGTTAAAGGTAGTGGTTTTTATAATATAAAAGGAGGAATTTATATTATTTATAAGTTTAGGCTTTTAGATTCCCTATTAAATATTATAACTATTTTATTAAAGCTACTTCTTATTAACTAGTATTAATAAAGTCCTTATATTAAGGTAGATTCTATAATTCTACCCTTAATTATTAAAGTAAAGGTTTACCTTAAGATAGGTAGTTGCCTTTCTTTTTTTAGTAATTTCTAGCTAATATAGCCTTACTACTGCCTTAATTACCTAGCTATTAGTTAGTTTTTTAAATATTATAATTTTTTTATAGTATATATTAAGGGGGAGTATAGGCTCCTTAGTATAAAAAGTATCTATAAAGTTAGATTTATTTTTATTTAAGTTACTTTTAATAATACCTTCCTTAATTATATAGTATTCTAAGGATATAAGGTAGGACTCCTTAGCTTCTATATTAAAGTTATTTACTATAACTTTATAGTTTACACTACTACCCTTCTTAGGCGCCTATTTCTTATAAAATTATAGTTTATAACCTTTATAATTATACTAAGGGCGCTTAAAGGAGTTATAATATCTAGGCTTAGTTTCCTTCTATTACCTAAAGGGGTCTACCTTTCTAGCATTAAAAGTAGCTACTAATACATTCCCTTTAGGTTCCTTAGGGGACTATTATAGAGCCCCTTTATAACCCTTATAGAAGTAATTATAATTAGGTTAAAAAGAGTATAAGTAGCTCTAAAGCTAGTAAGTCCCACTATTATACCTATTATTAAAATTATAATATTATTTATAGCTTTATAAGTATTAATAGCAACCGCCCTATTAGTATTAGGGCAGGCTATAACTACTACTATAATAGCTATTATAGTAAGGCAGCCTATTTTAATAAGCCTTTATAGTAAGGTAGGGGGTATTATTATTTATTAAATCTAGGTTCTTTATAAGGAGGTAAGTAGAGGCTTAGACCTTACTCCTCTTTATTTTATAGTAGGTTTTATTACCTAGAATAAAGTCCTTAAGGTTATGCCTCTTACCCTCTATTAGATTAATATATATATTCTAGTAGTTAAATTTTACTAGTTAGGGGTAGATTTACTAGAGCTTTATATAAAGCTTATAATAGAGATAGATAAGAAGCTAAAGGTTAGTAGATTCCTTATTAGCTTTAATATAAAAGAAAACTTTTGCTATAAATTCCTATAGAGATATCTTAAATAATATATTATTCCTAATAAATTTAGCTTAGTTAAGCTAGGTAATAGTGTCTTAAATTTTAATGCTAAATTCTTTCTTAACTATAGTAAATACTAAGTTAAGGTTATAGAATATTATAGCTCTTTTTATATTATTAAGATACTAGTAGTACTATATATAGGTAGCTCTATAGAAAAGATACTAAACTTAGTATATAATCTATTCTTAGTAGTTAGGGCTAGTATAGCTATAGTAATCCCTAACTACTTAGATTTAAAGGTCTATATTTATAAAAATAGTAGATTTACCTTTATATTTAATAGCCTTACTATTAATATTATTTAAATTTATTTTAGGGTTAAAGTATCTAATATTACTAAGTTTCTAGGAAGGTTCTATTAAATAGTTTATTATCTTTAGGGCTTAGGTAGCTAGATTATTATAGAGATTCTTATCTTTAGGTTACTATTTTATAGGCATAAATAATAGTCTTTAAGTATATATAGTATTTCTAAGGGGTAGCTTATTATAAAGTAGGGGGTTATATAAAGTTTTATAGAACTCCCTATTAACTAAATGCCCCTAAAGCTAAGAAGTTTTAGTATAAAAGGCATTAAAAGTTACTATATAGGCTAGTTATATTTATATACCTATTATTCTAAAAGATACTATAAAGTATTATATATCTAAGGTTAGAACCTATTCTAAGGTTAATAAAGAGTGTTAGGCTTACTCTATAGTTTACTAGTAGGATTTAGCTAGTTTAGAAGCCTTTAGCGTAGCTATTATATAGGTTACTGCTTTATTAATTTCCTTTATACTACTATAGTAAATCTTACTAAGGATAAACTCTTACTAGTTATATATATTAATAAAAAACTACTAGAATTTATTATATATATTAGGCTTATACTATTATCTTTAGAATCCTATTACCTATAAAGAAAATATATATTCTTTCTAACTATTAAGTAAATAGAAAATTGCTTTATTTTAGTTAATTTCTATAGAATTTAATAAGGTTCCTAAAGGGGGATTTAGTGCGCTAAAAGTTAAATAAAAGTGGATTCTTATTTTTAGAATAGTTTCCTAATAGGAGCTAGCATTAATATAGTCTCTTTTCTATAAGAAAGCATAGTTTTCCTTAATATAAGATAAGATATTTAGAGTCTTTAGTAGTCTCTTAATTCCTATACTTACTATATCTCCTATTAACTTATCTTTAGGAATATTATATATACCTATATTATAGGTGTTTTTTATATAGTTTAGACTATTCTCTAGTATTATAGTTTTATTTCCTAATACTAAATTTACTTATTTAAAAAGGTATTTTAGCTTAGCTTTATAAATAATACCTTTTATTAATTTTTACTCTATATTAACTATAGTAAAATCTATAGGGTTTTAATAAATAAGTTTTTTAATAGCTAGGGGCTCTAGATAAATCTAAAGGTTACTATTAATATATTAATATTTAATAAGAGTTTAAAGGTTTTTAATGTCTTTTTATAATAAAAGTAGTCTTTTTTTATTTTTAAGGTTAAGGAAGTCTTAGTAAAAAGCCTAAAAATAGTAGATTTACTATAGTTAGTTTTTAGTAATAAAGCTAGTAATTAGAGAATTTAGGTTAATAGATAGACTTTACTAGTTTTCTCCTATTATTAATATAAGGTTTATAGTCTTTATTATTAGCTCTTATATAGTAAATAAGCATATAAAAGAAACAGTAATTACTACTACTTATTATATACTAGATATTATATATAAATAGGGGTACTTATACAATAAGTGTAGTACGTTATAAAGTTATAAGAAGAAGGAACACTTAAGTTATAGGTAGGTAGTTAAGTGTATATATAGTTAAAGTTATTCTTCTCTAGCTATGCGCGGCGGAACCCTCCTTTTGTGAGGTAGGTTCCGCCCCTGGGAACGGACCGTAACAAGTATATATATATATTATTAGTTTTTATTATTATTATTCTTAGTTTATATAGTTAGTAATATACTTTTTTTTTATATATTTTATATATTTTATATATTTTTTTATATATATTATTAATATTATTTATTATTAATTTTAATAATTATAATTATATTATTAATTAAGGTTTTAAATATATTTTTTTAAAAAGTTTATTTTTTACTTTTTTTAAGTTTTTTATAAAATATAAATATTAAAGGCTG
>AFRA01001166.1:0-12714 GCA_000223055.1 Claviceps fusiformis PRL 1980
ATTTTCTAATTTATATATAATATAACTATACCTAGCTATATTTTTTACTTTACTAATATAGTTTTCACTAAAAAAGGTATTATAATACACTATATTATTATACTACTATATAGCTTAGAATTTATATTAGTTTTTTAAAAGAATTATATAGTATATAAAGCTATAAATATTTATTACTTTATTTTAAAAAACTACTAAATTTTTAATAGTATTATAAATTATAGGTAAACTAAATACTTATTAATTTATAACTTTATAAACCTTTTAATTTATATTAAGCCTAATTAAAGACTAAAAAACCTTTAAAGTTTAAACTTTATAAACTTTTACTTTACTATAAATAATATTAACAATTTCTTTACTTTTTATAGTTATAATATTAATATTCTATAAAGCTATAAAAAACTAATAATTTTAAAAAATATCTTTTTTTCTAAGGTAAAGAATAATAATAAAAATATAGCTAATAACCTTAACTTTAAAGTATTTAATAGTAGTATTTCTTTATATAATATTATATACTTAAATAATATTTTATTTATTATAAATTAATTTAGTATTAAAATTATAAATCTTAACCTAATAGCTATAAAAAAACTTATTAAGCTTATTAATTAATATAATATTTACTATAATTAAAGAGTAGTGCTAATACTTAAGGAGAAGTAAATATATATTAATTTTATTAATAATTAATATAATTAATTAAAACCCTTATAAGTATATTACTTAAGTAAAAAGGATTTTAAAAATTCATATAAAATCTTTAATAAAAAGTATAAAGCTAATAAAGTATTTTACCTTAAGGTAGAAAAAAAAGTACTATATTTATACCCTAGTTTCCTTATTTAGTATAATACTAAGAAAGAATATAAAAAAAGGGTAGTAATTAATATAAGGCTTATAAATAGTATTACTATTTTAAATATATACTCTTTATTTAATTAAGGGGATATTATAAAGAATACTTATAAAAAATATTAAATTACCTTACTAAATACCTTTAGTTTCTTTAACTAGCTTTTAATATAGTATAAGCACTATAATAAAATAGTAATTATCTCTAAGTAAGGGATTAAGGTATTCTATATGATAATATAAGGATATAAAAATTCCCTAGTATATACTTAGTGTTACGTGCTGGGAATGCCTTATAAGGGCCTATATTGCCGTAGTCATTAATTGATGGCCGCGGCAGATCTTTTAACCCAATGGATTAGGCATTGGGTCAGCTATTCTAGACCGTAACACTTATATTTAAAAACTATATTAAAGCTAGAATTCTTTTAAAAAAACTTATATTAATACTATTATTAATAAACTTAACTAGCTTAAGTAAAGCAAACTACTAAGAAATTAAAAGAATTTAAAGTTATTATATTTAATTCTTCTAAAAAAAAGTAAAAAGCGTTATATTAATTTCTTAGTTTACTAAAAAGAATACTCTACTAAAGATAATTAATAGATTTCTAAAGAAGAAATATATATTAATACGACTAAAATAGTTAATAAGTACCTTAATAAGAATATTATTAATTAAAATAAAAAATACTATAAAATCAATCTTATAGCGCCTTCTAATTAATAAAATATAGCTTAAGCTAGCTTTTATACTTAATTTTATAAGTATATATAAAAAGCTTTTACTACTAGAAAATATTAAAAAACTACTAACTTTCTATACACCTACTAAAGCTTACTTTCAGCTTACCTTATAGCCCTATTAGGGCATAAATAAAACCTTTACTTTCTATACCTTTTTTATCCTTCCCTACCTTCTTTTCTTTACTTTATTATCCCTTTTTTTCTTTAAAAATCTATATACTGCTACCTTCCTTCCTTAGAGTGATTATTTATACTTAATATATAGCTTTTATTAGCTTATATAAACACACTACCTAATCCTCTAGCTTCCCTAAGTTTTTTTATAGCATATTAAATCTACTAACTAAAAGTGATTAGTACTAATTTTATTAATTACTACACTAAACCTTAGTAGAAGTTAAGCTAGGAGAAGTATTAGTAGGATATATATAGTAACCTTCTATATTTTTCCCTATACTTATATATTTAAGCTTTTATTAAGCTTTATTCTTACTAGTAGCTTCCCATAAGCCTTTTAGAGTAATTAGCTTTAAAGCTTAAACATAGTATAGATTCCTATAATATTAACCTAGCTAATTTACTAGAATTTATATTTAATCCCTATTTCTAAGAAATTAGTATTCTAACTAGCTAATTAAAAAACACTTTTACTGCTTAAAATAGCAAGTGTTATAATAACAATAGTAATAACTTAGACATACTTTACATTATACCTTAAACTACTATAGTTAACTATAATATAAATAAAAACATTCTTAATATAAATAATATAGACTTTATCTAGGAGCTCAATAACGCTAATGATATTAAGGAAGAGGCCTTAATAGGCCTATCTTTAATAAACCTAACTAATAAGCTAGTAACTACTACTAAAGAAGTAGTAAGATATATTACTAACACCTAAATACACTAATACCTCTACTAACTTTAGTAAGGTATATATACTCTATAATATATTAAATAATATTAACTTTATTACTAAAGTTAACTTAGAAAAGAACTATGCTAAGTAGTAATACACTAATAAGCAAGGACTTAAAAAGAAGGATTAAACCCATAAAGATACCCTTTATATCTATAGTATAGAATTTACTATAGCTAAAGCTAATATCAGCTATAATAAATTTAGTATTAAGAAGAATAATCCTCTCTATAAGCTATACTTAAAGGTTATAGCTTACTATATAAATATTTTTAATAGACTTAATACCTAAACTACTAAAGCTATAGTAGCTATTATAAAGAGTAATAAAGCTTAAGCTAAAGGTAAATTAAAACTCTTTATAATTTATACTACTTAAAACTCTCTCTAAATTATTATTGTTATTTTAAAGGATAGGGATAGCTATAAAAATTATCCCTAAACCTTTTAGCTTTTAACTAAAGCTATTATTATTATTAACTGTATAAGTAATACTTTTAGCTACTTAAATAGAACCCTGAGTAGTCTTTTAGTAATAATTAGCAAATCCTACCTTATAAAAATTAGTAAGCTAAATACCTAAGTAACTATTACTATATTTAAGTAGCTATCTAATATATAAAAGGAGGTCCTTATATATATTACTATATTAAAGGTAGCTGTAGAATCCTTTAAATCTACTATAATAAACTATAGTAAACTATTTAATATATACTATGCTAGCATTAAGGGCTTTATAAATATTTATAATATTATAAAGGGTAAGACTCTAGGGATAGTTAACGCTAAGATTAAGGAAGTAACTAAGTTTATACTTATAGTAAAGAATATTAAAGATATAAAATTCCGCTTTATTATACTAAAAAAACATAAATCTAATATAGCTACCTTAATCTTTATTATTAAATCCTTTATTAAAATACTTTAAACTAAAGTAAAAACTATTAAAACTAAAGTAAAAACTAATAAAGGCTTAATAGCGCCCCTTATAGGCACCCTTAGAATATTTACTTTAATATCTTTTATAAAATATAATAAAGATAAAACCCTAACTCCTTAGCCTAAGTATTCTATATACTATAAGTGCTAACTAGCTACTAAAGAAAACTAAATATTAAAGGGTATTTTAAAGACTATACTATGAAAAGAGAATTCTAGTAATCCTTTTAGTAATATATTTTAGTTTTTTATTATTTTCTATACTACTATATTAGTAGTATTTTATTATAAGAATTCTAGTAGTTGCTTAAGTGTAAGTAATTCTAAGTGCTTTATAATACGTTACTGCTTTAAAAGGTTAGAATTAGTAAGAAGTATAAGAGTAAGGGAATTTTATAGGTTTTTATAATAATTATTACTAGAAATATAAGATTTTAGTAGGATCCCTTCTATATTTAGTATATATTAAATATAAATAAGGTATATATACCTTTTCTTAGCCTAAGCTATAATAGAAGGCATGCTATAATAAATATAGTAAATCTCTTTAATAATAATAAATACCTTAAGTTATAGGATACTATAATACCCTAAGGTTACTATATTTACTTTAGTTAGGGTTTTAGCCTATTTACCCTATATATTATTAATGTAAAAACTTTAGTATAACTATATTAAGGCCTTTTCCTAATTAGTAATAGCACTACCCCCTTAATAAACAATATTTTTATCTCTTTAAATATTACTATTATTAATTATTACCTATAGAAATTTTATTATAAATGCTATTAAACTTATACTATAGCTACTTTTTTATAATATCTATACTTTCTTACCTAACTTATATAGTGTTATAATTTAATAAAACCTATTAGCTATAGTAGCTAGCTATATACCTATTATACTTACTTATAAAACTTTAAGCACTAAAAATAAAATTACTTATTACTATAAGAATACCTTTAATTACCCTATAAAGCTAAGGGACCTATACTTTAAAGCCTATTATATAATTTTAATTACTATTCCTAGGCCTTATAGGTATGTACTTTATATCTTTAAATTATATTAAGTTATAAATACTAAGAACCTTATTAAAAAAGAATTCTATAAAACTTTCCTACTTTATAAGCTATACTAACTATACTAGCTTTTTTTAAAAAAAATTAAATAATTATCTTAATAAAACCTTTATTTAATATACTATAAACCTTAGCTTAAAGGCCTTTATTTAGCTTTTTTAATATATTATTACTTGAATTAAGGAAACCTTTATAAAATAAAACCTTTAAATTTATATATATAGTAATATGAAAGTAGTGCTAAACTTTCGAGACCAAAATAAGCTAAAAGTACTAAATAACTTAAAAATACTATAATATATAGATTTCTTTATTTTTTATACTAAGTCCTACTCCTACTAAAGGGCTTAATATATTATTTTTATATACTTTAAAAGTATGAATAACTTTATTAGTATCCTTATTAAATATAGATTATACCTAACTAATATATATTAATAAGCCCTTGAAGACAGAGCTATAAAGCTCTATACCCTTAATACTTATTTTAATAGAATTATAGCTAACTTTAATAGCTTTACTAATAATATATAAAAGGTTATATATAGCCTAGCTTTACTAGTAGTAATATAGAAACTTAACTTTAAGCTAATAGTACTTTATAATATAATAAAGCTAGGAATTTACTAGGAAAAAGCTAAATTTACTATTATAAAACTTAATATTAATACTCTTAATATTAGTATAAAATACTATAAATAAGAAATCTTTAGGTTTATTCTTAGGTTTACCCTTATAATTCTTAACCTTACTAATAATATTTACTTTTTAATAATATATTTAAATATAGCTTTAAATTTAATTTATTTAATACACTAGTTGGGCTGTTGGCCTAATTCTAGTACTACTGCTACTGAGACTATATAGAAAAAACCCTAGTATAGGGGGGAAAACCTATATATAGCCTTTATTTAAGTTCTATAGTGGAGCTATAGTGGCTCTATGCTAGTTCTAACTATAAAAAGAGGTGCACTGCTAGCTAAACTTAACTAGCATTGTAAAAAAGTGTATAGTGTAAAATAAAAAGTAAACTAGGTTAGTAAAGGTATAATAGTGCTATAGGATACCCTTAGGGGTAGTCTATATATTATAGTAAGTTACCTTAAGCACTTAGTCTATCTTTTATACTAGTCCCTATTTAATTCCCTTAGGCTACTACCCCCTTACCTAAAACCTTCCTTTAGCTTCTATATTTTTATAGTATTAGTTATACTAGCTAGTAGCTAGCTATTACTAAACTAGCTATTAGCTAACTATTAATTATATAATAAAAAGAGAGAGATATATATACCCTTTTTCCCTTATCTCTAATCTCTTCTCTTCTTCCTTCCTTCTTTATTTATTATCTTTATTATAAGTATACCTTTATTTTTATTTTTATAGTAATACTGCCCTATTACTATCCTTAACTAACTATAGTATTATTAAAGATACTACTTACTCTTATAAATAAGTTAATTATTATACTTAAGGTAAGTACTATTCCCTTCTTAATACACTACTACTACTAACCTATTTATAGCTAGGCTAATTATAAGCCTAGCCTTATAAGGCTTACCTAATATAAGCTAAAAATATTAAAAAACAGTGCTATAGCACTAAAGATTAGTACTCCTTTTTAACCTAAGCTATTACTATTACTAATTTAAATAGGTACTAGTAGTATATACTTTAAGTATATAAAAGTAAAAAAGACTTATTTAGGTATAAGTATTATATTCCCTATTTATATTAATAGCTTAGTAGTAGCTAATTAGTTTTATAGTTAAATTTAAATATTATATTATATTAAGAGGCTATTAAGTAAGTAATAAATATATAAAACCTCTATACCTTTAAAAAGCTTATTAATATAAGTATAAAGTAGTATAGCTATAGTTTAGCTATAGTATTAATATAGTACTAACTTATAAGTAGGCTAAGGAGTATAACACTACTTAGAAAAAAGTAGTATAGCTTATAAAGTAGGTAGGCTTATTTACTAATATAATAATATAGGCTATTAGTAATATTATAGTAATCTTAGCTTTAACTTTAATTAAGGGTAAGATGCTACTATAGGCCTACTATATTATTAATATACTAAAGGAGTAAAATAATATTTTAAGAAAGATTCTATAGAAGGTCTATAGGCTTAGCATAGTAGCTATATAAAGCTATATAATAGTAGAGGTAAAGAATAACCTAAAGGAGAAGGGAAGGGGGGAAAGGGGGGGCAATAAAGTATAGACTTAGGGCTAGTGTAGGAGTGTTATATCTGTTTTTTATTATCTCTTAGGCTACTATTTTTTATATATTAATAAATATAAGTTATATATTATAATAATACATTCTAGCTATAATATTTATATAGTTCCCTAGCATTTCTATACCTATACTACACTAGGTGCCTCTTCTTATTAGTTCTTTAATATCTTTAGCCTATTAATCTTAAAGACTTTTAGTAAGTTAGAATTAAGGGATATGCCCTATTAATATAAGCTACTTTATAAGTATAGTTACTAGCTTATTATATTCTAATGCCTCTTTAACTTTATATTAGTTATATATTAGGTATATACTAGTATTAATAAAGTAAAGGTAATTAAAATTCTTATAAAATAGTAGAATATAGTAATAGTCCTTATTATTAACCTAATAGCTATATATTAATAAATCTACTTTAGGAATATATTAGTAGAAAAGAAAGGCATTAAGCTTAATTTATTTTATATATATTTATATAAGCACTATAGATTTATACTTAGTAAAGCCTAAGTAAAGATAAATAACTTTAGTAGTAAAGGTAAAGTTAGGGTTAAGCTTTACCGCTATATAGTTAATATAAATCTAGTGCGCCTATATAGTAGCCTACTTTTAGTACTAGTAGTTTTTTTATTTTAAAGTAAGTGCTTTAGTTAAAGAGGGCTTTAATAGGTAGTTATAAGGTTAGTTTAGAAATAGTATATAGTTTAGGTAGTTATTTAAAGGTAGTAAATAGCTATACCCTTAGTATATTAGTCTATATCTAAGTTAAGCTACTATTATAGTATAGGTGCTATAAATATACTTAGCTATTTTATTAGCTTTTATTTATTAGTAAAAGTAAAGTAAATAATAGTTAAGGTAAAGGTTAATTAAGGCTATAGCTGCCTTAGTTTTAATTAGGGTATATAATATAGCTTTAAATACACTAGTTACTATCCTTAGGCACTTAGTTTATTTAGAAATAAATACCTTAGCTATACCCTTAGCTTTACTACTAACTTTAATAGAGGTATAGTATAATTTTATATTATATATAATTATACTCTAAATAACCTATATATATAGGAGTTATATATTATATAATAAATATCCCTAAATTAAAGCTACTAGTAATATAAGTATAAGCCACTACTATACTAATTTTAACTTAACTTAATTTTAGTATATTTTTTAATAAAGCTTATAATAAACCTATACCCTAAGGAAGTAGGTAAATTAAACTAGTTACACTATATTAGTGCTAAGTTAGACTAGTAATATAATTACTATACACTATTTAGTAAAGTATATAAGTTCACTCTTCCCTAAATTAAACTTAAGACCTAATTCTTAGGACTATTCTTAGTAAATTACTTAAGTAGCCTTAAGGTAATTCTATATCTTCTCTACTATATGCTTATATATAAGTATATTTATATTATTAGAGAAGCCTATTATAAGTATAGAATATACTACTTAGAGCTTAGTATATAAAGGGGTAATATAAAGTAGGAAGAGAATAAGGGAGATTAAGGACCCTTATAGTATATTTATAGTTATAAATAAAGGGCTAGTGGATTTACTATTAAAATAAAGGTTAGTAGTATATTTAGTAGTAAAGGAGTAAGTTTATACTACTATCTATATAAGGATCCTAATAGCTATAAAGGTATAAGTTAGTTTTTTATAGGAAATAGTGTTAAAGACTACTAATATATTTAGTTAAAGCAGTAATATAATACTACTATAGTGCTATACTATATATATTAATTCCACTAAAACACTTAATATAACTTTTATTAACCTATTTACTTTATTACTTATTTATAAGTTAGGTAGTACACTGCTTAATTTAGCTATAAAGGTAAGCTAACTTACTATTACTACCTTTATTACTTTATTAATAATACTAAAAAGTAAGATAAAGCGCTAAGCCCTTACTCTATACTACTCTATTAAGGTTTTACCTAGCTTATAAAGAATAACTACTTTTACTTACTAAAATAAAGCTAGGTAGTAGCTAATATAGTAGTATATATTAAGTAAATAGGTAAGAATTCTAGCTAGTAGCTTACTATATACTTTAAGGTAACTAGCTAAAAGTTTATTTAGTTTTAATGCCTTTTAGCTAGCTAGGCTTTTAATAATACTATAGATTTTATTAATATTAAAGTAGTTTTCTAATAAGAATATTATAGTATTAAGGTAGTTATTAAGATTCTTTAGTATATTATTAAGTTAAGCTTAGAAGGAAAGGAAAAAGTAGTTAGCTAATATAGCTACTTTCTTTTAATATAACTTAGTAGTTATAGTATCTATACCCTTACTTTAAATAAGATTAGGGATTTATTACTATTTTAGTAATAGTTTACTATAAAGCTATACCTAGTATTTAAGTTTCTATAAGCTTTCTTTATAAATAATAGCTACCTTAATAGTAAAGTGCTAGGCACTATACCTTTTATTACTAATAGTTTAGTACTATATTTAGGCTATATTAGTAGTAAATTACTAGTTCTCCTTAGTATAGGATATTTACTACTACCTTAATACTCTTTTTATATTTTAAGTAGCTTCTTTAGTATAGTAATTTTATTATAAATTTAGCTTAAGGCTGCCTTAGGGTTCCCTTAAAACTACTAAATTTATAATAAATTAAAGCTTAGCTATTATCTATTCTATATAGCTATTAATTTCTATAGGTATCTAAAGTAAAGGTTTAGTAAGGTTATAGCAGAACTATATTACTACCTTACCTACTATAAGATTATCCTTTATATATAGCTATTTAAAATAAAGTAAGCAGTTACTATATAGCCTTAGGCTAATGCTAATGTAAATAAGCTATAGGATATAGTTAGATCTAATAAGGTTTAGTCCCCCTATAAATTTAGCTTCTATATTATAGGTAACCTAAGTATAGTTAATAATACTATCTCTTTTACTCTATATTCTTTAAGTTACTTTACCCTATAGTGTTATAAGTCTAAGCTACTACTATATTACTAGCGCTAAGAGTGTGTTGCTCTTTATTAAGATTTAGCTATAATAGTCTTAAAGTAAGTAGTGCTAGTTAAAATCTCCTATAAAAACGCTGCAGTTTAAAGGCAGGGCCGTTGCAAAGTTAATAAGGGGTAATATCTAATTAGGTTTATAAGTTAGGGAATATATCAAGTGGATGTGGTATCCCGCTAATGTTATTAAGCACCAGTCCTTGCCCATGCGCGTCGACCACGCCCCGGGCCCGTGCCGGCGGTTCACATAAATCGCGGTACGGCCGCCCCAAATAGCTTTAAATATAACTAAGAATAAGAATAATAATAACTTAAAGTTATTTAGTAATAAATTTAAGAATATTAATAATAATACTAAAATAGCTAATAATAAATTTAATAGTAATTTTAAAAGGGAGGATTCTATAGATATTAATATATTTATTAATAGTAATAATAAGTAGTAACTATAAATAGTATAAAAAGTATAGAATATAATAATATAAAAGGCATAGACTTTATAGGTATATAATAGTTTTACTAGAAATATAAAGCACCATAATAATTTACTTACTTATATTTTCCTTTCCTTTTTAGTATATCTCCTATAGGTTAGTTTATAACCTAGTTATATATAAACCTTTATAATATTATTTTCTTTCTTTCTAATTTCTTAGATTTATATATAAATTATTATAAACTTATCTTTTTTTTCTTTTTATTTACTTAGCTTAAAATAAGCTATCTTTCTTCTATAAAAAGGGAAGCTATTATAGTTTATATATAATAATAAAACCTACTATATATAAAAGGGCTTTATCCCCCCTTTCTTTAGTAATAAATAACTTTAACTATATATATACTTAACTACTTACCTATAACTTAAGTGTTCCTTCTCTTTATAACTTTATAACGTACCACACCTATTGTGTAAGTACCCCTAAGTTACGTGTGACATCCAGCACGTAACAAAATTACTTTTAATAAAAAAATTAAGAAAGTTACTTAGTTATTATAAATTATTTATATAATTTATAAGTATAAAAACCTTAAAGCTTTTTAAAAATCTTTTAAAGAAGTTAACTTTATAAAAAACTATATAAATAATAAGCTAAGTATTATTAATACTTTTAATATTAGTTATATTATAACCTTTAGTTTATAAGCTTACTTTATAGTTTTAGTACTCTTAATATATATAAAACTTATAAAAGCCTAACTTAAAATACTTATATATAAAAGTAATACTTATAAAAGCTTTTAAAACTTTTTATTAAACTTATATATAATATTTGTTATAAACCCTTATATATTCTTTAGAAATATAGCTAAGGTAATTTATATTAATAGCTACTTTATTAATAATATAAGGTATAAATAAATATAATATATTATTATGAATAGCTTTATAAACTTTAAAGATTTACTTAAACTAAATTTATAAAGTACCTTTAAATTAAAACTATTAATAAAAAAATATATTATTTAAATACTATTAAAGTACTAATAAACCTTTAAACTAAAGTTAAAGCTAAGCTTTTTAGGCTTATTTTAAAATACCTTTAAATTTATATATTTTTTAATAGCTTTAACTTAATTTTTAAAAAGTAAATCTTAAGCTAAGAGTTTCTATAAAGGTAAAATTATTTTTAAAAGTAAAGCTAAAAAGTAAAAGTTATTAATAAAGAAACCTTAAATATTTAAAAATATTTAAGCTTAGTAAAGTTTTAGTAATTAAAATTATACTTCTTTATAATAAGCTAGAAATAATATAACTATAGCTCTTTAAGTAATAAAGACTTTAATAATATTTAATATTATAAATATTAAAAAAGTAAATATATTTTTATTAAAAACTTATACCTAAACTATATTATTTATAAAAATAATAAATACTTTATAAGCTAGTATTAATTCTATTATAAACATTTAATACTATAAAACTTAAATATTAATTTAATTTTAAATTACTTTAATAAGGTATAAAGCTAAATACGTTTTATAATAAGTATTTTTATAAAATAAATACCTTAATTATTAATGAAGTAAAAGTGTTAGAATTGCTCTTAACAGCAAAACCTCAGTGTAGGCAAAACGTTAGGTGCAGCGTATATAGGCGACTAGGTAGGTCTACTATAACAATGCATATAGTTTAATTAGCTATATTGCTAACTATTTATATAGCTATAACACTACTTTTTCTTACTTTTTAAGCTTAGCTTTTAGTATAAAAGAATTATTAATAATAAACCTTTTTTATATTACTTTTATTATATATATATTTTAGTATTTATTTTTCTCTTTTTTAGGTTATTTTTAATATTAATTAGTAGTTAGTAATAACTATAAACTTACTAAATTCAACTATAAAAGAAAAAAATAGCTTTTAAGGTATTTAAAACCTTCATTACTATATTAAAAAAGAAAACTTTATTATAATTAATAAAGTTAAACTTTAATAAAAAAAGCCTTTACTATTAAGTAAATATTAATATTTATTTTATTTATTATTAAAAACTATATTTTAAAGGTAGAAACCTTTTTTAAAAATAAATAAAAAAAAAGTTTTTAAAGATTTAGTTATTAAAGCTATAAAAATAATCATAATATTACTAATCTTTAATAATATTATTTAATAAAAAATATAGAAAAGAAGTTATAATAATAATAAAGCACTATTAGTTATTAGTTTAATTTACTTATTAAAAAACTTTCTTTTAAAGTAACTTTTCTTATTTAATAATATTATTTTATAAAAATAAAATAAAGCTTATAAAAACCCTAACTTT
Source organism: Claviceps fusiformis PRL 1980 (assembly GCA_000223055.1). Lineage (NCBI taxonomy): Eukaryota > Fungi > Ascomycota > Sordariomycetes > Hypocreales > Clavicipitaceae > Claviceps > Claviceps fusiformis. The sequence continues at coordinate 12,557 of AFRA01001166.1, forward strand.
TATAATATAATAATACTAGCTTTTAATAACTAAATTATATATATTATTAATTATTATAAGTTACCAACATAAACTAAAAAGAAACTTATTAATAATTTTTAAAAAACTTTTAAAATTAAAATATTATTTATTTTAAAAATAATATATATTTTAAGTAA
>AFRA01001167.1:0-12690 GCA_000223055.1 Claviceps fusiformis PRL 1980
AATTTCCTATAGGCTTATAAATATAACACTGCTTACTTTACTTAACTATAAAGCCTAGTAAGCTAATTCTATATAAACTAAGCCTATAATAATAGTTATTAGTAAGGCTACCCCTTAGGTATTTAAGGTATAAATCTCTAGGCTACCCTATATATAAATAATAAGGAGGCGTTAAGTAGTATATAATATAATATTATTCTAGGCTATTTATAGTGCCCTTAGGATATAGTTTTATAAAAAGCTTAGAATTATATAGGCTACTATAGGGAATAATTAGTTAGTTAAGTTAGCGCTAAACTAAATAAGGTAGGTAATTCTTAGGCGCTAGAAGGCATTAGTATAACTATACTATATAACTATTATAATAGTAATTAATATATATAATTAGGCTAAGGTAAGGTATTAAAGGCCTAGCCTTTAAACTATATATTTATTTATAGTAGTATAGCTTTTATAACTATTATTTACTTAAGTATTAATAAACTTAAAATTATTATATAAAAAAGGAAGGAGAAATAGTGCCTTTTTTATATAATATTTTATCTCCTTATAAATATTTAAGCTAATGCTATTATAGGTATAGTATAAACTAATACTACTAATATATATCCTACTACTAAAACTTATATAGTAAAGCTATTTTTTTCTAAACTAAAGTTATTATTACTACTTAATGCTTTTTTATTAAAGGTATTTAAAGCTTTAATATTAAAACCCCCTATTAGGCAATAGGTAGGAAGCTATATATAGTTTTAAATAAAATAACTATTACTATTATAATATAAACACTAGTAAGTAGCCTTATAGTACTTAATAATATTCTATAAAACCTAAGTTATTTAGATTATACCCTTAGTATCTATAGGCTTTATACCTAACCTACTTTTACTAAAGAATTTATAACCTTATTTAAAGCCTAAAAAACTAATAAAATTAATACTTATTATAGCTATATTACTATTTTAGTTATATTTAGTTTAAATATAATAATAAGCCTTAATATACTTCTTAATTTAGTATAAGTTAATATTTAAGGCAATACTATAGTATTATATAACTACTATATAGTAGTTAGAGTAGGGGATATTATAGCTTATATAGTAATCCCTTATTTACTTCTTAAGTCTAACTTAAAGCTAAGTAAGTTTTACTATATTTACTTAAGTGCTTTTCTTTATAAGGTATAACTTTTATTTAAAATAAATAAAGAAATCTATAAACTATTTATTTAAATCTTATTCTAGCTAGTTTAACTCTATAACTATATATTCTTTCTAATAAAGGTTTATAAATATAGTATTAAGGTATTTAAGGAAATAGCTTAGTATATATTAATAGTTACTACTTAGCTTAAAGAATAAAGCTACCTATACCTAAATCTTAGGTAATAGATTCTAATAAATAAGGAATTACTTATTATAGTTAGTACTAATAAAGTTTAAGTTAGCCTTTAGCTTATATACTATAAGGCTTTACTAAGCTTAAAATAAGGCCCTATTTCTATTATAAAAGTTCCCTATTAAAAGTAGCTTATACTTAGGTTATACCTAGTTAGCCTATATTAGGGTATCTATATAGAATGCCTAGTTTATTATAGCTATATAGTAGTGTAATTTCTTAAGTTAAGCTACTATTAAAGCAATAGTTTTATAAAAGTAGTATAAGTCCTATATATTACTTAATTAGGCTACTTATTTATAATACTAAGAATCTATTATACTATTCTTATAAAGATAAATATTATAAGTAGCGTTATAATAAATAATAATTATTATAAACTAGCCTAAATAGTAACTATAATTTAGTATTAATAAAGTTATTATTATTTATAAAGGGGAAGGAAAGGTTACTATCCCCCTCTACTATATATTTAGTTTATATATAATATATACTTATAGGGTTTACCCTCTAGGTAAGGTAGGTTACCTTATATACTCCTTACATGCTCCTTTCCTGTTCCGCTAAGGATCCGAGCCTCTAGCTCGAATCCATTACATGCTAATATAATACTAACTTATAAATAAGCTATTAAGTATAATATTATTAAAAAAAAAAGTAATTTAGCTTATAAAGTAAGTAAGCTAATTTATTATTATAATAATATAAGCTACTAATAGTATCATAATAGCCTTAGCCTAAACTTTAGTTAAGAGCAAAATACTATTATAAGCTTATTATATTATTAATATACTAAAGAAACTAAATAAAATTCTATAAAATAAGCTTAGTTTAGTTATAATATTAAGCTATATAAAAATAAAAGTAAAGAAAAAAAGGAAAAAAAAGAAAAAAAAAAAGAAAAGTAAGGGCTAAGGGAATATAAGTTTAAAGCTAGTATAGGTATAATATACTTATTTTTTATAGTCTTAACTACTATTTTTTACTTTTTATTAAAAATAATTTATATATTATAATAACTTATACTAACTATAATATTTATATAGCTTATTACTATTTCTATATCTATACTATATTAAATACCCCTTTATATTATATTTTTAATATTTTTAGCTTGTTAATTTTATAATTTTTTTTTAAGTTAAAACTAAAGAATATATTTAGTTAATATAAGTTACTTTATAAGTCTAGTTACTAGCTTATTTTTATTTAGGGCTTTCTTAACTTTATGTTAGTTATATATTAAATATATATTTATATTAATAAAGTAGAGATAGTTAAACTTCTTATAAAATAATAAAATATAATAATAGTCTTTATTACTAGCTTAATAGCTATATATTAGTAATATTACTTTAGAAATATAATAGCTAAAAAAAGGTATTTATATTAATTTATTTTATATAGATTTATATAAGTATAGTAAATTTATACTAAATAAAGCTTAAGTAAAGGTAAACTATCTTAATAATAGTAATAAAGTTAAGGTTAAGTTTTATTATTATATAATTAATATAAGCTTAGTATACTTATATAAGAGCTTTTTTTTAATATTAATAATTTCTTTATTTTAAAGTAAGTACTTTAGCTAATAATAGTTTTATAAAGTAGTTATAAAATTAGTTTAGAAATAGAATATAGTTTAAATAGTTATTTTAATATAGTAAGTAGCTATATCTTTAGTATACTAATTAGTATTTAAGTTAAACTATTATTATAATATATATATTATAAACTTACTTAGCTATTTTATTAGCCTTTATTTATTAATAAAACTATAATAAATAATAATTAAAATAAAGGTTAATTAAAGCTATAACTGCTTTAATTTTAATTAAGGTATATAATATAGCTTTAAAGGTATTAATTACTATTCTTAAATACTTAATTTATTTTAAAATAAATACTTTAATTATACTTTATACTTTATTATTAATAGTAATAAAAATATAGTATAATTTTATATTATATATAATAATACTTTAAATAACTTATATATATAAAAGCTTTATATTATATAGTAAGTTTTCTTAGGTTAAAGCTATTAGTAATATAAGTATAAGTTATTATTATATTAATTTTAACTTAACTTAGCTTTAATATACTTTTTAATAAAGCTTATAATAAATCTATACTTTAAAAAAGTATATAAACTTAATTAATTATATTAAATTAATATTAAACTAAACTAATATTATAATAATAGTATATTATTTAATAAAGTATATAAGTTTATTTTTCTTTAGGTAAAACTTAAAATCTAATTTTTGAAACTACTTTTAATAAATTACTTATATAATTTTTAAAGTAATTTTATATTTTCTTTACTATATATTTATATACTAATATATTTATATTATTAAAAAAGCTTATAATAAGTATAAATTATACTATTTAAAGCTGAATATATAATAAAGTAATATAAAGTAGGAAAAAAATTAAAAAAATTAATAACCTTTATAATACCTTTATAGTTATAAATACAAAGCTTATAAATTTACTTATTATAGACTAGCCTAGATAGCAACTGCAATCTAGTGTTAATAAAGTTATTATTATCTATAAGGAGGAAGGAAAGACTACTATCTCCCTCTACTATATATCTATTTTATATATAATATATACTTATTAGGTTTACTCTATAGGTATAGTAGGTTACCTTATATACCCTTTTTCTACTTTATTAAAAATTTAAGCCTTTAGCTTAAATTTATTATATAGCCCTTTACTTTACTACTTTTTAGCTATTAACTAGTTAATAAATATTTAAAATATAATAATAATATAGTAATATTAATAATATATTTTATTAAAAGTAATTATTTCTTTTAGCTAATTATAGTTTAGTATTTAATATTAATAAAATAAACTTAAAAATAAAATTTTAAAAATTCTAAAGTAGCTAGCTAATTATATTTAAAATATTAATTATAAATTACTTATTTAGCTTTTTTATACTTATAAATATAGTTTTATTATTATTATTTTTATTAAAATTCTATATACTTTAAGCCTTTTACTTAGATATTTATTAATACTTACTTATTCTTTATTAGTATTTATATTTTACTTATATTTATTCCTTAATATTAATAAAAGATTTATTATAGCTACTTATTAAATTTAAATAGTAAGCTTTTTTATTTTTATTACTTTATTTATATTAAAAACTAAGCCTTATAAAATTATATTTATTATTATTAATATTTTTTTTTTCTTTACTTCAAAATAGCTATTATATTTTAAACTATTATAAAGTAAAGAGTAATTTTAAAAATAAGTTATATACCTTTATAAATTTCTTTAAGCTAAATATTTAATACTAATTTTATATTATTTATATAGTAAATAATAGCTTATTTTTATATATATTAAGCTTTATATACTTTTATAAAAATATTAAAGAAAATAATTAATTTATATAAAAATATTACTATATTTACTTAAAGCCTTCCTTTTTATTACCTTATTTATAAAATAATAATAGCTATTTATTATAATAAAGCTATAAAAGTACCTTATATTCTTACTTATAATACCTTTAATAGTAAGAAAAGAAAGGTTATTTTAAATAAGCTATTTAAAGCTTTATATACTTACTTTACTACTACTTTATATACTATAAAGAAATATACTATATTTATTATTATTATTAGCTTCTTACCTATATTATTATTTTAACTATTAGCTTAAATTTAGTTTATTATTAATAAAATACTTACATACCCTTTACTTACTTTTATTATTAATTTTATTATTATTTATTTATTAAATATTAGTATTAATTATATTAATACTTAGTTATTTAAAGTATAGTATTAAGTTAAATAATTAATACCTATATATTAAAATTTATTTCTTTATTTTTAATTATATTAGCTTTTTTTATTAATTTATTTATTATTATATTTAAAGAAATAAGTATATATATTTATATTACCCCCTTTTACTTTATTAAGTATAATACTATTTTTTACTATTATTATACCCCCTTTTATTATTATTATACCTCCTTTTACTACTACTATACCTTCTTTTATTATTATTATACCTTCTTTTACTATTATAATACTATTACTTATTATTTACTAGCTTTTAATATTTATAATATTTATATTTAGGCTATTTTTAAGTATTTTTAATCTTAAGCTATAAAAGCTTAACTTATTTTTTATTAATTAAAAATTACTTTTTTACTTTTTTTAGCTTATTTTTTATAGTTATATTAACTAAATATTATATGAAAAAAAGGAAATTTAGCTAGTTATTCTACTTAAATAATAATAAAATATAAAAATATTATAATTAAAGTAAAGCTTATATAAGGTTTAGTAATATTAAAGTTTATATTAAATAATATATTATATAGTATTAATTAAGAATTATAGTATACCTTTTTTAATTTATTATTAATATATATATTTTCTTATTATAATTTAAATTTTATTAATATTTTAGTATTTTTTAAGCTTTTAAGTAGCTTTTATATTAGCTATATATAGCTAATTTAATTAATTAATATATTATAATAACTACCTTAACTTTAAATATTCTTTATAGCTAAAATAAACTTAATTTAATATTTTTAAAGTATATTTATATTATTATTTTAAAGCTAAATAAAACTTAATTAAAAATTAAATAAAATTTTAAAAAAAGTAAATTATTTATTTATTTATTTATTTAATATACTAGTTGGGCTGTTGGCCCAATTCTAGTACCACTGCTACTGAGACTATATAGGAAAAACCCTAGTATAGGGGGGAAAACCTATATATAGCCTTTGTTTAAGTTCTATAGTGGAGCTATAGTGGCTCTATACTGGTTCTAACTATAAAAAGAGGTATACTACTAGCTAAACTTAACTAGTATTATAGGAGAGTGTGTAGTATAGAATAGAAAGTAAACTAGGTTAGTAGAGGCATAGTAGTGCTATAGAATACCCTTAGGGGTAGTCTATATATTATAGTAAGTTACCTTAAGCGCTTAGTTTATCTTTTATACTAATCCCTATTTAATTCCCTTAAGCTACTGCCCTCTTACTTAAAACCTTCCTCTAGCTTCTATATCTCTATAGTATTAGTTACACTAGCTAGTAGCTAGCTATTACTAAACTAGCTATTAGCTAACTATTAATTATATAATAAAAAGAGAGAAATATATATACTCTCTTTCCCTTATCTTTAACCTCTTCTCTTCTTCCTTCCTTCTTTATTTATTATCTTTATTATAAGTATATCCCTATTTCTATTTTTATAGTAATATTACTCTATTACTGCCCCTAACTAACTATAGTATTATTAAAGATACTACCTACCCTTATAAATAAGTTAATTATTATACTTAGGGTAAGTACTATTCCCTTTTTAATGCACTACTACTACTAACCTACCTATAGCTAGGCTAATTATAGGCCTAGCCCTATAAGGCTTACTTAATGTAAGCTAAAAATATTAAAAAACAGTGCTATAGCACTAAAGGTTAGTACCCCTTTTTAACCTAAGCTATTACTATTACTAATTTAAATAGGTATTAATAGTATATACTTTAAATATATAAAAGCAAAAAAGACTTATTTAGGTATAAGTATTATATTTCTTATCTATATTAGTAGCCTAGTAGTAGTTAATTAGTTCTATAGCTAAATCTAAATATTATATTATACTAGAAGGCTATTAAGTAAGTAATAAATATATAAAACCTCTATGCCTTTAAAGAGCTTATTAATATAAGTATAAGGTAATATAGCTATAGTTTAACTATAGTATTAATATAGTGCTAACTTATAAGTAAGCTAAGGAGTATAACACTATTTAGAAAGAGGTAGTATAGCTTATAAAGTAGGTAGGTCTATTTACTAATATAATAGTATAGGCTATTAATAGTACTATAGCAGTTTTAGCTTTAACCTTAGTTAAGGGTAAAATACTACTATAGGCTTATTATATTATTAATATACTAAAGGAATAAAATAATGTTTTAGAAAAGATTCTATAGAAGGTTTATAGGCTTAATATAATAGCTATATAAAGCTATATAGTAGTAAAGGTAGAGAATAACCTAAAAGAGAAGGGGGGGGGGGGAGGGGGGGGGTAATAGGGTATAGGCATAGGGCTAGCATAGAAGCATTATACCTATTTTTCATTATCTCTTAGGTTACTGTTTTTTATATATTAGTAAATATAAGTTATATATTATAATAATACATTCTAGCTATAATATCTACACAGTTCCCTAGCATTTCTATGCCTATGCTACGCTAGATACCTTTTCTTATTAGCTCTTTAGTATCTTTAGCCTATTAATTTTAAAGACTTTTAGTAAGTTAGAATTAAGGAATGTGCCCTATTAATATAAGCTACTTTATAAGTATAGTTACTAGCTTATTATATTTTAATACCTCCCTAACTTTACGTTAGTTATATACTAAGTATATATTAGTGTTAATAGGGTAAAGGTAATTAAAATTCTTATAAAATAGTAGAATATAGTAATAGTCCTTATTATTAGCCTAGTAGCTATATATTAGTAAATCTACTTTAGAAATGTATTAATAGAAAAGGAAGGCGTTAAGCCTAATTTATTCTATATATATTTATATAAGCACTATAGATTTATACTTAGTAAGGCTTAAGTAAAGGTAAATAACTTTAGTAGTAAAGGTAAAGTTAGGGTTAAGCTCTACTACTATATAGTTAATATAAGTCTAGCGTGCCTATATAGTAGCTTGCTTTTAGTACTAGTAGTTTTTTTATTTTAAAGTAAGCACTTTAGTTAAAGAGGGCTTTAATAGGTAGTTATAGGGTTAGTTTAGAAATAGTATATAGTTTAGATAGTTATCTAAGGGTAGTAGGTAGCTATACCTTTAGTGTATTAGTTTATATCTAAGTTAAGCTATTATTATAGTATAAGCACTATAAATATACTTAGCTATTCTATTAGCTTTTATTTATTAGTAAAAGTAAAGTAAATAATAGTTAAGGTAAAGGTTAATTAAGGCTATAGCTGCCTTAGTTTTAACTAGGGTATATAGTATAGCCTTAAATATATTAGTTACTATCCTTAGATACTTAATCTATTTAAAAATAAATACCTTAGCTATACCCTTAGCTTTACTGCTAACTTTAGTAGGGGTATAGTGTAATCCTATACTATATATAATTATACTCTAAATAACCTATATATATAGAAGTTATATATTATATAATAAGTATCCCTAGGTTAAAGCTACTAGTAATATAAGTATAAGCTACTACTATACTAATTTTAACTTAACTTAACTTTAGTATACTTTTTAATAAAGCTTATAATAAACCTATACCTTAAGGAAGTAGGTAGATTAAACTAGTTATATTATATTAGTACTAAGTTAAACTAGTAATATAATTACTATATATTACTTAGTAAAGTATATAAGTTTACTCTTCCCTAGATTAAACTTAAGACCTAATTCTTAGGACTATTCTTAGTAAATTACTTAGGCAGCCTTAAGGTAATCCTATATCTCCTCTGCTATATACCTATATATAAGTATATTTATATTATTAGAGAAGCTTATTATAAGTATAAAATATACTACCTAGAGCTTAGTATATAAAGGGGTAATATAGAGTAGGAAGAGAATAAAGAAAATTAAGAACCTTTATAGTATACCTATAGTTATAAGTAAAGGGTTAGTAGATTTACTATTAAAATAAAGGTTAGTAGTATATTTAGTAGTAAAGAAGTAAGTTTATACTACTATTTATATAAGGATCCTAGTAGCTATAAGGATATAAGTTAGTCTCTTATAGTAAATAGTATTAAAGGCTATTAATATATCTAATTAAAGTAGTAATGTAATACTACTATAGTGCTATACTATATATACTAATTTTACTAAAATACTTAGTGTAACTTCTATTAACCTATTTACTTTATTACCTATTTATAGGTTAGGTAGTGTACTACTTAATTTAACTATAAGGGTAAGCTAACTTACTACTACTACCTTTATTACTTTATTAATAATACTAAAAAGTAAGATAGAGCGCTAAGCCTTTACTTTATATTACTTTATTAAAGTCTTACCTAGCTTATAAAAAATAACTACTTTTACTTATTAGAATAAAGCTAGGTAGTAGCTAATATAGTAGTATATATTAAGTAAGTAGGTAAGGGTCCTAGCTAGTAGCTTACTATACACTTTAAGGTAACTAGCTAAAAGTTTATTTAATTCTAGTACCTTTTAGCTAGCTAAGCTTTTAATAATACTATAGATTTTATTAATATTAAAGTAGTCTTTTAATAGGAATATTATAGTATTAAGGTAGTTATTAAAATCCTTTAGTATATTATTAAGTTAGGCTTAAAAGGAAGGGAAAAGGTAATTAATTAATATAGCTACTTTCTCTTAGTATAATTTAGTAGTTATAGTATTTATACCCTTACCTTAAATAAAATTAGGGATTTACTATTATTTTAGCAGTAGTTTACTATAAAGCTATACCTAGTGTTTAAGTTTCTATAGGCTTTCTCTATAAGTAATAGCTACCTTAATAGTAAAGCGCTAGGCACTATGCCTTTTATTGCTAATAGTTTAGTACTATATTTAGGCTATATTAATAGTAAGTTATTAGTTCTCCTTAGTATAAAATATTTACTACTATCTTAATACTCTCTTTATATTTTAAATAGCTTCTTTAGTATAGTAATTCTATTATAGATTTAGCCTAGGGCTACTTTAGGGTTCCCTTAAGACTACTAAATTTATAATAAATTAAAGCTTAGCTATTATTTATTCTATATAGCTATTAATTTCTATAGGTATTTAAAGTAAAGGTTTAGTAAAGTTATAGTAAAACTATATTACTACCTTAGCTACTATAAGGTTATTCTTTATATATAGCTATTTAAAATAAAGTAGGTAGTTACTATATAGCCTTAGGCTAGTGCTAATATAAATAAGCTATAGGATATAGTTAGATTTAGTAAGGTTTAGTCCCTCTATAAATTTAGCTTCTATATTATAAGTAACCTAAGTATAGTTAATAATACTATCCTTTTTACTCTATATTTTCTAAGTTACTTTACCCTATAGTGTTATAAATCTAAGCTACTACTATATTACTAGCGCTAAAAGTATATTACTCTTTATTAAGGTTTAGCTATAATAATCTTAAAGTAAGTAGTGCTAGTTAAAGTCTTTTATAAAAATACTATAGCCTAAAGGTAGGGCTATTATAAAGTTAATAAGGGGTAATATTTAATTAGGTTTATAAGTTAGGGAATATATTAAGTAAATATAGTATCCTATTAATATTATTAAGTATTAATCCTTACCTATATATATTAACTATACCTTAGGCTTATACTAGTGGTTTATATAAATTATAGTATAGCTACTCTAAGTAATAAGTTAAAAGTAGCTAAGGCTAGGGTTAGGTAATTTACTATTTATAGTTTCTAGCTTCTATATTATTATTATATTAGCTTTAAGTTAGGACTTTAGCATTAAATATATAAAGTAGGTTTTCTTTTATATATTTTAGTATATAACCTTTATTATATACTCTATATAGTGTGTTAGGTTAAGCTTAGCTTATTTAGTGCTATAGTAGCTATAGGCTATTAACTTAAGAAGGCCTCTATAGTAGCTTATAACTACTATGTTAATTTTAGTTAAGTATTAGAGAGGTAGGTGTGTAGTTTACTAACTTACTTCTATAGCAAAGCCTTTTATAATAATAAATTACTTATATCTCTCCTTTAGCTATAGCTAAATACCTTTATTTAACTATCTTTCTTTAGTATTAAAGGTTTAGTAAAGGCTAGAGGCTATACTAGGTATATAATATATATATAGTTTTATTATTTATTTATAATATTATATATATAAGACTATATAGAGTAAGGTCTTAAGCAGTTAATATAGCGTTTTTATATAGCTCCTAATAGCGCTAGGTATAATTGTTTACCCTCCTTATACTAACTAAATATATAGTAGCTATACTATAAGGGTAATATATAGTATATAGCTATATAGCTAAATTTAAAGCATTTAAAGTATTATTAGGGATAAATAGTATTATTATAAAGCTTAGCCTTAAATATCTTAGCTTTATAAATAATTTTAGTATAGTATAGCTTATTTACTATATTAACTCTATTAATAATAATAATTAAGGGGGATTAGGTTATAGTGCTATATAGCTTCTACACTATAACCTTTACTAAACCCTATCTATTAGCTATAATTATATTTTAAAGAATATTATTCTTCCCTTAGTTCTATATATAGTATATAGGAAAGCCCTTAATAATAATACTAAATATATATTAGTTTAGTATTACTTCTAATCTAAAAGCAGTGCTAACCTAGGCTATATTATTAGTATAAGGCTTTACTATATCCTAAAATATAATTATAGTATTGCTATTATAAAGGCAATACATTGCTATAGTAGTATTAGTACTAATAGCTTAGTTAATAGCTATAATAGTTTCTTTAAGTAAGTAGTTTTATATAGCTTTAGCTATTATATTATCTTTAATAATAGTTTTATAGTAAATATAAGGCAGTACTACTACTATTATAGCTTAGATTTAATAAATAAGTAGTTAAGTAATGCCTTTAGTAGTAATACTAGCTTAGCTTAAAGCTATTATATTCCTAGTGCTAATAGCTTTCTTTACTACTTATTTAATAACTTCTTTTAAGTTTTTAACTATAATAAGCTTATTAAGTAATAATAAGGTTAATTTTATTAATATTTTAGTATAAGTCTAAGGTATAAGGAGGCTATATTAGGTATATATTAAGGCTATATTATTAATATAAAGAATAATATTTTATATACTCTTTAGCACTATAATTAGTATAAGTTTAGCTATTTTATTATATTTAATAGTAAGGTAGTTTAGTATTTACTTATATATAAATAATAGTATAGAAGTAACTTAAGGTATTATTAATATAAAGCTACTCTATTCTATAAGTAAGTAGTAGTAACTCTATATAAAGCTATAATTTCTACTATTAATATTTATTAGCATTGCCTTATCTACTATGCCTACGCTTTAGCACTAATACATTATTAGAGATAGAGTAAAATAAATATAGTGATTCTTTTTCTACACTTTTTAAGAGGTTTAGAGTCAGTTCTACGTCGCTACTGCGGTGCGGGCGAATTTGCAAAAAAGTTTTTTATAAATTATTTATTATATATTTTATTAAATTAATATAAAAAATAAAGTAAATATTATTAAAAATATTTAATTTAATAATAAAAAATATAAAAATATTAAATATAA
>AFRA01001168.1:0-12687 GCA_000223055.1 Claviceps fusiformis PRL 1980
GGTATATTACTTTAAAAAATATATAAAAGCTTTTTCTTTAGTTAATAAAAAAGCTATTAAAAGTAAATAAAATTTACTTAAAGTAAGTAATAATATAAAAAATAAAATAAAAAAGTAAAGTAAAAAAGAAAATAAAAGTAAATATAAGTATTTATTATAATATAAAGTATATATTAGTTTTAAAAAATAAAACTTTAATAATACTTTTATATATATTTTTTAATAACTTTTTTTATATTAATTATTACTATAATTACTTTAGCTTTCCTTTTTATTATTAATAAGTTTTTAATAATATTATTAGCTTTAATATAAAGTAAACCTTTATATATAAAGTTTAGTTTTATAAAAAGTTTAAGCTATAACTTTAATACTTAATAATATTAATTATATAACTAAAAAAAAAGAAAAGTATTAATATTTATAATAAAATAAAAATATATAATAAAAAAAGCTTATTTTTTAGTTATAATATTATATTATTAGTATTTATTTAATAATAAAAATTATAATAATATATAAGTTATTATAATAATAATTACTTAATTTATATAAAAAGTATTTTAAAGACTTTTTAAACTTAGTTTTATAGTATTTTTTTTTATTATTTTTATTTATAATAATAGCTTTTATATACTTTAAGTAAAGTATAAGGTATTAAGTATTATAAAATATAAATAATATTAGCTTTATAAAGTTAATAAAGTTATTAATATAAAAAGTAAAGTATTTTAAAGATTTATTATTTCTTTATTTTTATAATAAAAAAGTTTTTAAAGTATAGCTTTTATAGCTTTTATATACTTAAATGAAAAAAGATTTTTAATTATTTTTAAAGTATTATAAATTTAAAAGAGATAATAAAAAAATAAAAAAAGTAGTAAAAAAAGTAGAAGAAATATAAAAAAAGTATTAATATTATAATTCTTAAAAGTAAAAGAAATTTTAAAAGTAACTTTTAATAAAAGTATTTATTAAATATTCTTTTAAAAAACTCTTTTTAACTTTAAAAAAAATATAATAATAATAATAATAATAATAATTAAATTAATTAATTATAATAAAAAAGTATTTAATAAAAAAAAAAAGAATTTATAATTAATAAGGAAAATTATAATATTTATAGTTTTTATATAACTTTATTTTATTACCTTACTTTATTATTTTACTTTAACTTTATATTTATAAGTATTATTATATATACTACTTTATATAATTAAAGTAGCCTTCCTTAGTTAATTATACTTTAATTAAGGGGTGTATTACCTAAAATATATAAGTAGAGTCTAAATAATATGTAAATTATAGTAAGCCTATGCTATATAAGGGCTATATCTATATACACTATTTATTACTTATTTTCTTTTATATATAAATTATTAGAGACTTAGAATAGCGAATATATTAATTAATTTCTAGCGCACTCCGCGCGTCATTAACGCTACGTCGAGTCCCCTTACTAGCTAGCACTAAGCCTTACAAAGAACAAGGAAATATAATATTAGTGTATGTAGCTTTAATGTACTAGTGTAACTTTAAATATTAGTAGGCTCCCTTAAAGATTAAAGTACCTTAGATACAATCCACTGTGATTAGTTAATCATCCCTGTCGGTACCTTTTTGGCGCCTTATGACTGCCAAAGGGATAATTCATTCTTTTTTATTCCTTGTTTGGAACCGTGGGGCGCTTAAAACAGTATACGTGAACATTTATGGATATCCTTTCAGCAGAAATTTCATCTCGATTCCATGTTAAAAGTGTGCTTTGAGCTGCGTAACATATTTCTCCTACTTTCTTTCATTTTGATTTGGTTTTTCTTTTGTTTTAAAAAAAAAGAAAAACATGAAAAACAAGAAAAACCTAATGGTAAAATAAAAGGCAAGCAAAAAGGGTTCTATGTCCAACGTCAAAACACGAAACAGTCTAGCCATCCCTCCCCCACTTAAGCATAGTGACCGCGGACCCTGTTCGCTCGGGACGCCGGCTGGGAAAAAGCAATGGTCGGGGGTTGGCGTCCTGGGGCTGCAATGTGGACAAGGGGTGTGCGAAATGGAGATCAGAAAGAGAGGAAAAAGAAAGGAAAGGGTAGACGAGACACGAAGACAAAACAAGGAAGAGTGAACGAAGCAAGGAGAGAGAATAAAAGAGAAGAGACAGCATAAATCGAGTATAAAAAAACAAATGTACATGCAAGGGTAAGACTAGATGTCATGACGCTTGTCAAAGGGCAATACACTACGATAAACTGAATATCAAGGTACAACCAATTTTTTTCAAGAAATGAACCGTGTTAAACTAAATATAAAGGTAGAAATCAAGAAAATAATTTTCATAGAACGGGAATAAACGCCACTGAAAATGGGTCAAAAGAAATAATAAATGTTATTAAATAAAGGTGAAACAAAGAGAGAAAGAAATGAAAAGGGACCTTGACGTCGACCTGGCCCGGCATAACGGGGGATGCTCGCCGCGCATAGAAACAGTAGAACCAGCAACGCATGACGTGCTGCAGGAAGAAACGAATGCGAGGAAGGATAGCAATAGAGCATAAACTACGGGCGTGTCTCACAGCGAGACGATTACTACACAGACATACCGTACGACCTTGGATCGTGTATTCAAACGTCTATTGATACCGGATGTGCAAGAAAGAGAAACACGCCAGTCACGCACTTGCATCCGACGTCAGTGTGTGACGACCAGTTCGGTAGGCTATGTACAATCCAGTGAGACGCGGGATCCTTTCAACCCACCTAACAATATCACGATTTCAGTAGCATGAACACAATAACAATAAACCAAGGCGCCATAAAATCTATTCCCCCCCCCCCTTATATATATATATATATATATATATTCATGATTTTTTATTCGCCAAGTTATTGGGTCTGAATTCGGTTGCAATCCCTCAAGGTGTGCGAAACGATTCCGCATACTGCTTGTAGTGCAAAGTGGCTGGCGCCCTGACAAACAATACTGTGACGACGTCCACATGCGTCTCCGTCATTGGGACTCGACAGGCTTGGTCTTTCCCCTGGCGGTGACAAAAGTCCGCCCTGGTTCGCCGTCCCAGGACTTGACAGCAAACGTGTTCGGCTGGTCGTCGACGTTGATCTTCACAGCCGCAGGCTTACTGTCAACAACCTTGGCCGTGGCCGTCAAGGCCAGCCCGTATGCCCACCGTGCATCACGCGTAGTCGTCTCGTTGACCACGCAGATATTCCGCGAGTAGAGTGGAGTCGAGGGACTACCCGTGCCCTGTGTCATGGAGCTCTGCGTGTCCGAGAGCCCATCGTCAGTTTCCCAGCTGTTGGAGCTGCCCGCGTTCCCCAGGGACGTGAGCGTATAGTGCTGGCAACTGCTGCCGAAACCGCCGCCCTTTTTCCCACCATCTCTTTGCCAGAAGATCCCTGTTCCGGTCTTGGTTGTCGTGACCGTTGCCCCACGCACCTTGTCCTTCAAGAAGGGAAGAAACGCTTCCAGTCCGTTCGGAAACACGGCCTTGCCCGTCAATGTCAGGTCCATGGACTGGGTCAAGTTGGCCACCAGCATCAGACTATCGTTCCCGTATGGTGCGGTCTGCGCGATACCGACGAGAATGGGGTACGAGTATCTCGCATCGAAGACGCTCATGCCGTTCTCTGTTGCCGCGTCGCGACCCTTGTACGAAGCGCTCACGGTTTGGGAAAGACCAGAATCCAGCACGGATCCTTGATTTCTCATGGCGAATGTCTGCTTCCACGCCGCGTCAACCTTGCGGGACCCCGTGGTGATGCTCGATCGGATTTCCAGATTGCGCTCAATGGTCTGATCGTAACGGACGGATTTGCCAGGGACAGTCGTGTCGCCCGGCTGGTAGTTCGGTTTACTCAAAGAGATGCTCGGAGCCGGTCCCGTGGTGACGAGACCTGGCGTCGTCTCATCTAGTAGCCAAACAAAGATCTTGCCAGATAGGACCCAGTACCGGTTGACCACGGCGTCGTTCGCCCCGACGACCTCCATGCTGAAGGAATGGGGTTTGCCATCGCAGAGAACACCGAGCCAGGGTGAAATGTCAATCTCCTGCTCGCGCAGATTGAAAGCCTGCGGGCCGGCAATTGGTCTGTGCAAAGGCGGAGAGACGCCGCCCGTGAACACAACCGGAAAGGGCCACGAGAGGCCAGCAATCTTTCCGTCAATGTACAGCCTCACCTCACGGAACGCGCCCTTGCCGAGCAGCGTGGTGCCATTGAAGGTGTCCTTGGACGATTCCGGCACATTCGACCACCATGATTCCTCGTCAGCCTGGCCCGTCGCGGCAATGGACACGACGGCACGTCTGACGTTGCGAGGCAAGGAGACGGACGCGACTGCCCTTTCATCTGGGTATATCCAAGCGCTTCCCACATGAGACTGTCCCTTGCCGGCAGAGATGGGCAGAATCTGGTCCGCGGGGGGCGCGAGAGGATCGGCCTCATCGGTCTTCTCGTGAAAGTAAGTCGCCGTCAGCGTGGCGTTGAAAGAACCGGTATACTTGTCGTTGATGAGATTTCCCAGATCAAAGATGAGAGTCTGAGGCTGTTTCCACAGGGCA
The DNA here is from genome assembly GCA_000223055.1 of Claviceps fusiformis PRL 1980. Lineage (NCBI taxonomy): Eukaryota > Fungi > Ascomycota > Sordariomycetes > Hypocreales > Clavicipitaceae > Claviceps > Claviceps fusiformis. The sequence goes on from AFRA01001168.1 coordinate 4,575, forward strand.
AGGTAATTTGTCATGTCTTTCCAGTACGTCCACGAAATACCTGGATGGACTTTTGGTTCGGCCGTAGAGGTCCGCCAGACTTCGGTGTCATTGAGCCACATGAAAGCCAAGCGGTCAAACTGACGGCCTTCTGAGACGACGGTGAAATTGACGACGACCCGGTTAAAGGTGGACGCGAGGGAGCACGATGAAGAAGAGGGGGGGACATAGTTTGCTGAAGACGGGACATGAGTACATGTTTCTCAATGGCTGTATGAAACTAAGTGGCATAAGAGATGAAAGCAGCGGAGGATAGGGAGAAGGGTGTAAATATATAAGAGCCAGAGGGCTAAATCCCAAAGCGTACCAGGACGCGAGATATCTTTTTACTACCCCCAACATGGGAAGAAGGAGAGACCAAGGAGAGAGAGAGAGGGTCGACATCATCGTCTTACCAACAAAAGGCTTTCCGTAGCTATTCCCAAACACGTGCTCCATCAGCGTCACCACGCACGACTCCCTCTCCTGCACGACCTCCGACCCAGCCTTGGCCCCCAGACGCGCCGGATCCCCGAGAAGCTCATCCCCATCCACCAGTCCGCGCGGCGACAAGACCGGCGCAGAAACCTCAAGGCACTCGAGGGGCGGCTTGGCGCCGCTCGCCAGTGGCGGAAACTCCTGCTCGGCCGAGGCTCCGGCGACGGGCAACTCGGCTGCCCTCGCTGCCGAGCCCAGCGCCGCGACTCGGGCGACCAGGCACGAGGGCCACAGAAGCAGCACGATCCGCATGCCGAAGAGTGGTGCCCTGAGGTGAGGCCGGGGGAACCTATTTCGGGATAGGAGGAGAGACGGACGGCAAACGAGGGGCCGCCGATACGGGCGGGAGTTTCAAAGAGGACACGAGATGTGCGTGTGGAGCCGAGACTATGTCGGCTGTCAGTCTGGTCACTGGTGTTTGTGTGCGCGTGTGTGTGCGCGTGCGTGTGCGCGTGTTTGACTGTGATGTTGAATCGTGGTGATATTCTGGGTGCTCATCGTGTACCCACGGTGGTATTTATGGTGTCAGTATGGCACGTATTGTTACGCATCGCGGGATCCCTAGGTTCCTATTAGCCTAAGCTCTTCGGACCCCGCGGACCACGATGCCCTAGTCTAGCCTCATATATCAGGCATCTGGCCAGATATGCCCATACTATACATTTTGTGTGGTGTGAGCATTCTTAGATAGATTATTGATATATATCAGCTCCTTTTAGATGTAATAGGTTATAAGCCCTATATATTCTAGATTTTTTAATGTTTTATTATTATCTTTATTTTAAACCTATATCTTATTTTACTATATTTAGTATACATATTTTTTAGATATATAATAGAACTAGCGGTGTTAGTATCTATATTTAACCTAAACCTTATAATTAAGGCTTTTTTTTCTTTTAATTAGTTATTTTATTTATTTAGCCCTTTACTAATTCTTTTTTATAATAAAAAATATATATAAGTAAGGATTTAAATACATAACCTTAGCGTTTAGGCATATAGAATTAGTCCTTATTATTACAGTGTAAAACACTATAACCCTTAATATTATAAGAATTTTTTATAAAGTCTTTTAAAAAAGGGGCCCTTACTATAACCTTCTCTACTACTAGCTAGGTTTTAATATTCTAAAGTTTAGAGCTACCTAGTTACTAATCTAATTAAAAAGGTAATTATAAATTATTAAATATAGTAAATTAAGGTAAAGCAATGCCTACTAACTAGGCTAAGGTATAATTAGGTAAAACTTTATAATTTTTTCTTTCTTTATTATTAAGGCATAGGAGATACCTATTATAAACCCACTAATCTTTAACTTTATAATCTCTATATAGATATAAGCTATACAGTGATTTAACTAGAATAGCGCGCTGCCTACACTAATAAACCATTTAACTAAATTAGTAATCCCTTAATATTAAATACTAAATTATAAGATTATTAACAAAAGGTCCTTATAATATATTATTCTTACTATAATAAGCAATTAAAATATACCTACTTAGCTATATAAGGCTAACTAGAGTTATAATATAGATAACTTTTCTTATATAAAGAATTTAATACTAAAATCTATATAAATTATGCCTTTAAAGGGTTTTAAAAATTTTAAAGAATAGGAAATCTCTATAAAGATATATATCTATATTCTTAGCCTTACTAGCTACTTTAAAGGCATAATTTTATAGTCTTAAGAGACTAATAAAAAACATACCTTATTAATATATTTAGTATAGTAAACGCTATCTATATATATATAAAAAAACATCCTTAAAGTAGGATAGGACTATAAAGGCTATATAATAGACCTTATATAGCTTATTTGCAATAATTATAGTTTTTAAGCTAATATTACTATTATTAAGCTACTTAATAGCTTCTTTTAATTAAAAAGGTTAGAGTTCTTATTAATAAAGGCTTAGCTTAACTATTACTAAAATCTATAGCAAAGGATTAATAATATTATAACTTTACCTAATATTATATAGGTTACTTAAACACTTTAAGCAGTAAAGGGTGCTATACCTAACATTTATAATATATAAAAGATCTAAGGTTATAGTTCTAAGGGTCTTAAAAAAAAGGAGATATTAAAATATCTTATATATAAATTAAATAAACTAGCTAAGGATTAGAAAGCTAGTTTCTCTATAAAAAGGTTTTTATAAGGAAAATAAGAAAAGAAAAAGGTAATAGAATTAATAACTCTTAAATATAGCTATATAGTTTTAGTAGGATGCCCTTTATATATAAAAAATATATACTAGAGGCTTTATCCTAAACTTTAACCTATATAGGTAAAGTTTGCTTAAAAAGGGAGCTTTATAAAAGTATCTACATTAAAAAGCACTGCCTCTTCTAATATTATATAAGTAGGAAGCATATTTAGTAGCATAACTATAGGTATTAATAATAATTACACTGCTACTACTAATTACAGCAGACTTATAAGGTATAACTATATTCTAAATATAGAATGCAGCGATTATACCTTTAATTTAATAAAGTGGTTTATATACTTAAATACTAATGTAGAAGTTAGACTAATAACTACTAGTCATAGTTAGCCCCTTACTATTAAGGGAATTAGAATAGTTAAGTTACTTATTAAAGGAGGATGTTTTAAGCTACTAAACGCTTAACTAGCCCCTAAAGCAGAGGTTAATATAATTTCCCTAAGTCTCCTCTATTAAGCTAGGATTATTATAAATAGGTCTATAGACTAACTAATTATAAAGTCCTCTTTATAACTTATAGCTTCTTTTTGCTAGGCTTTTAATATTATAGTGCTAAAGCTTTATACTAAAGAGCCTTACTTTAACTTTATAGTGTTATCTACTAAAGCTATTATAAAAAATATAGAATATAGCCTTTTATATAAGAGACTTAGGCATGCTAGAAAGGATTGGATAGTCTACGTATGTAAAGAAGCGGGCATATTAATTAATCTAATATCTATAAGTAATTTTTACTATAAAGCTTACTATCTTACAAAAGCTAACTAGATTATTTATTATAAGCTATAACTTAATGTTAATGCTTTTCTTAGGCATGTTTTCTAGGACTATATTATATATAAACTAAAGGGATTTAGTGGTAAGAACTACACTTTATATGCTATTAATGCTTTTACCTGTTTTTATTAGGTTATTTTAACTATAAGTTATAAGAATTTATAGAAAGCTATAAAGGTATAGTAAACTACTATAGAAAACGTAAGCAGTAGATTTACTATAAAGTGCTTCTATACTAATAATACTATAGAATTCCTAGGCAAAAAGTTTATAAATTACTACTATAAGAAAGGCATTATCTATTACACTAGGGCTCCTTATATTCCTACCTATTAAGGCCTTATTAAAAGAGCTAGGAGAACCCTTATAGAAACAGCTTAAGTGTTAATAATTAGTATAAAGCTTCCTAACATTCTTTAGCCTTATACTATAAAGTATATAGCTAAGATTACAAATATTCTACTAATAAGTGGCACTCCTAGCGGAAAATTACTATAATAAGCTCTCTTTAACAAAATAAGGCTTATTAATAACTTATTAATTAAGAATCTTTATATATAGGGGTGTATTACTTATATATAAATCCCTAATAAAAGATATATAAAGGTATAGAAAATGTCCCCTAGAGTAAAAAAAGGGCGCTTTATAGGCATAGAAGGTAATAAATATTACCTATTTAAGGTTTAGCTATTTAAAGAAAGCTATATTATAAAGGTATAAGATATTTAATTTTAGGAAGACCCTATAAGATCTTATAACTCTATTAATAAAACTAAATTTATTACTAAATTAGTTAATTTAGTATTTAAAGAAGAGGGTAGAAGGATTATTACTTTACCTTTTGCAGATCTAGCGTATAAGGCTAACCCTTTGCTATAAGATAGAATTTAATAATATATAATACAGTCTAGTACTGTAAATGCCTTATAAAGTTATAATAATACTAAAAACATATTAGGGAGTAACCTTTTATCTAATTAAATATACTAAAGGTTAACTACTCCTCCTAGTAAACCCTCTTTATATTATCTCTTTAGTTTATTAAAAACAATGTTAAAGAACCTATTAGAATTATAGTAAAAGGAGTAGCTTATTATATTTAAGTAACTTAAAAAACTAGTTATTAACCCTAATAAATATAAGACTAGGGCTTTTTTGAAGCCTATTCCCTTTATTAGAAATAATGGAGGTGGGTGCTATAGAGCACAGCTTACTAAGGTAGTGGGCTTAGTGAGCGTGCACGTACAGATCCACTGCTCTGCAGAGCAGAGCACTGCAGCAAGCTACAGTCCACTATATCTTACGTAAAATGGAAGCTTTTGCGTTGCTTTTAGCACTATTTAATTCGCTAAAGAATTTGCAATAATAATATCTAATAAAAATTATATCTAATCTCTGACTTTGCAGGTGTGCGTAGCTGGTAAGAGTGATTCTAACGGTCCGTACAGTCGGCGGCTGTGAGGGGGTTTTTTACTTCCTTCCCTTATATACCCACTAACCTTATTAGTAGATCCTAGTCGCTAGCTAGGCTTTGTGAGCTACTTTCTATTTTCTATAAAATTTATTTATATAGGAAAACAAAAAAAATAGACTTATGGCTATATAAATTGGCTACTAACGTGCTTATAATTAGTTAACTTAGTAAAAATCAATACATAACACTAAAAAACCAATTTTTAGATATATATATAGAAAGAAAGCCTAGAATTTAGTAATAAAGAATCTAGTCCTAAGACTTTTTATAAATTCCTCTTTATTAAGAAAAATAGTAAAAAACACACATTATAGGGTAGCTACCTTCCCTAACTAAGCAGCTGTTAGCTAGCTTAGTTATATCCTTTAATCCATTCCTCTGTATCTTTGCTAGTTACCTTATAAATCCAACCTAAAGACTGGGCCCACCTTGCAGCTATCAGTCTGACTGCGTAGCTGTTAGAATGAGCAAAAAAGGTCGAAAAGTGAGGATTTGTGGGGACCCTGCAGCTGCGAGCCCACACACGTGACCTTTGGTCGGAATTCCGTGGTTGTGCCGCCCGCGCGCGCGCACGCTTGCCGGCTTACACTGGCTTACAAAGCCCCCTATAAAGTGCTTCTATCAGCGCTATAATTATAGCACTAATAGTGAGGAATCCCCTATAAATAACCCTGTTATTTTTAACACCCTTTATTAAAGATATAGAGATAACTAATGCGCTATATGATGCGAATTGCACTAACACAAACAATGTTATTATAATAGCTAAGTTGTTAGAAGTGGTTACTAATAAAGTAACTCTTTTATTTTAAAAAGATAAGATATCATAAGCATTAAAGAACTATAGAGAGAGGATTATATACTCTTAAAGCTTAAAATCTATTAACTAAGAATCCTTATCTTCCTAACCTAGTATATAACGGTTGTTATATATAGGCGTTTGTAAGGATTATTTATATATTGTAATATATAGTTAGAAACGCGCTTTTCTTAACGGCTCTGTAGAGCCTAAACAATTAAACCTTATATATTATAATAACAATGCTATCTATAACTTAAATAATTCTATAAACCCCTTATATTATATAATAATAGTGTAAGTAGCGAGCATAGCTAATATAAAGATATATATACTATTAAATTAGTTTAAGGTATATAAGCTACCTAATTATTAGACTTTTTAGTGGCTAGTTAAGATTAAAGAATTAGAAAAAATATAATAAAAGGCTAGTTAGTATCTTATATATATACCTAAAAATACTATTATTTTTAATAGCTAGTAGGTTTATACTATTAAATATTCTATTAATAAACTATCTTTTCTAAAGGCTTACTAGGTTATTTATAGTAACTAATACTTTAAAGTCTTTAATGCTTAAAACCTCTATACTACAGTAGCATACCTGGTTTCTCTATGCGTTTTTTGTGTAATTATTACTATTCTTAACCTTAAGTGGCAGCAGTGTAATGCAGTTAATGCCTTTCTAAACATAGAGGCTAAAACTAAGGTTTTTATAAGGCAGCTTTATAGCTATAAGGATATGTTAGGATAAGTGTGCTGCCTTAATTATACACTCTACAGTCTTTTAATATCCCCTCTTTAGTAGCTTAATAATATTTCTACTAAGCTCTTTAAGCATAGCTTTTAGCGCCTTTCTAGTAAGTTGTATATTTTTACTTGCAATAACTTTGTTTTTCTTCTTCTTTATATTAACGATATTATTATAGCAGCTTCCTTAGATACTATTATAAACTCTATACTCAGTATACTAGAATTATAATATAAGCTTAAGCGCCTAGGGATAGTCTGGATATTCCTAGGCATATAATTTAAACGGGATCGTAACTGTTAGACTATTTTACTTTATTAGGAGAAGTATATTAATTCTATTCTTTAATAGTATAATACTTTAAGCCTAACCCCCTCTTATATACCTTAGCTACCTAAGCTTAAGGTTCCTCCTAATTAGAAAGACCTCCTAATAGTTAGAATTCTAAAAGATTAGTAATATAAAATTAGTTGCTTTAACTAGCTCTTAATATATATAAGGCCTAACATTATATACATAGTGAATAAGCTTAGTATAGCAAATCTAGCTCTAAAGTAGATTTATATAGACCTAAAGAAGCACCTTTAGAGATATCTTTGTGATGGATTTGAGCTAGAGGCTCGGATCCTTAGCGGAACAGGAAAGGAGCATATAAGGAGCATGTAAGGTAACCTACCTTACCTAGAGGGCAAACCCTATAAGTATATATTATATATAAACTAAATATATAGTAGAGAGGGATAGTAACCTTTCCTTCCTTTTTATAAATAATAATAACTTTATTAATACTAAATTATAGTTACTATTTAGGCTAGTTTATAATAATTATTATTTATTATAATACTACTTATAATATTTATTTTTATAAAAATAGTATAATAGATTCTTAGTATTATAAATAAGTAGCTTAATTAAGTAATATATAGGACTTACACTAGCTTTATAAAACTATTACTTTAATAGCAGCTTAGCTTAAAAAACTATACTACTATATAGCTATAATAAACTAAGTATTTTATATAAATACTTTAATATAGGCTAACTAGGTATAACTTAAGCATAAGCTACTCTTAATAGGAAACCCTTATAATAAGAATAAGGCTTTATTTTAGGCTTAGTAAAGCCTTATAATATATAAGCTAAAGGCTAACTTAAACTTTATTAATACTAATTATAATAAGTAATTCTTTATTTATTAAAATTTATTACCTAAGATTTAGGTATAAATAGCTTTATTTTTTAAGCTAGGTAGTAATTATTAATATATACTAAGCTATTTCCTTAAATACCTTAATATTATATTTATAAACCCTTATTAAAAGGAATATATAGTTATAAAGTTAAACTAACTAAAATAATACTTAAATAAATAGTTTATAAATTTCTTTATTTATTTTAAATAGAAATTATACTTTATAAAAAAAAGTACTTAAATAAATATAGTAAAACTTACTTAGCTTTAAGTTAAACTTAATAAATAAATAAAGGATTACTATATAGGCTATAATATCCTTTACTCTAACTACTATATAGTAATTATATAATATTATAGTATT
>AFRA01001169.1:0-12681 GCA_000223055.1 Claviceps fusiformis PRL 1980
CCGTTTCTCTCTCTCTCTCTCTCTCTCTCTCTTTTTTTTTTTTTTTTTTTTTCTTATCTTTCTATCTATTTCCGTTCTTATTCTGACCTTTCCCCTTCCCCTTACAGGCCCCGGCGAACAATGCGGCACAACCTGCCTGAGCCTAAAAGACAATCCCTTCCACTGCGGCCGCTGCGGCAACATTTGCCAGTCCGGATACTGTACGTTGCGAACCTGGTCCCTTTTCTCCACGTCTCCTGTGCACATTCCTTTTCCTGCTTCGGCATGGACATCTTTCTTTGCTGACCCCCAATACAGGCGTCGACTCACTATGCTACGTCCTCCCAAAAAACGACTCCGTCATCATCAATGAGCCCGTACCGGCGCCGTCTGGTCATCCTAGTCCCCCTTGGCCCCCTTCTCCCTCTTTCCCCCCCTGGTAACCCCGGTACCCCTGGGTTTAGGATATGAGAACAGAGTGATGTTGAGGACCAGTAGATGTTCTCGTTTCTGGTTGCTCTTGTTGTTTCTTTTATTGTTGCTCTTATTATGTCTCATCCCATATTCTTCCCTAGTTGCTCGCTTGGCTCCGCTCGCCTCTCCAGGCACCGCTACTGGAGTAAACGGTGTATTTGGATGGGAGAAGAAAAAAAAAAAGGAAAGGAAAGGAAAGGAAAGGAAAGGAAAGGAATTTATTTTCTGCCTAGTTCATTGATACCCTCGTCGAGATAGCCCCCGTCACGCCTTATGACAGTAGTTTTGCTTCAATTTCTTCAATTTCTTCTATTTTTCTATATATTAAGTTCTAGGGCCGCTCATATTTGACACTTTTCCTCAGCCCTACAGTCTGATTCTTTCGCCGTGACCCAACGCGTTTTGACATGCAATTGCGTGTGTAGATTTTATTTCATTTGATTTTGTATTTTTCTCCATGACCGTCCATACGTATCGTCCATTCCCTATTCCCGTCTGGCCTCCAGTTCCACCAGATCTACGCCAATGACATCACATGCGCATGTGTGCCAATGGTGTCCGAATCGGCATCCACCTCCCCACCACCTTATCCTCCACCGTCTTATTCCTTATCGCTTATCACAAAAACGTGGGGTGCTCAGAAAAAAAGAGGTCGGAAAAGTCGAGGGAAAAAAAAAAAAAGAGTCTAACCAGGCTGCATCGCCAGAGCCATTTCCCGTCCGGCATCCCACTCGAAGCCATTGCAAACGACAACAAATCGATAAGAAAAGAAATAAAAAACAAACCTTTTTTTTTTTTTTTTTGGTAAAGACAAAAAAAAAGCAACCCCTCACAATGGCCAAAACAAAGGGTTCGTTCCAATTTCCCGCAAACTCAACAAACCCCCCTCCTCCTCAATTAACAAAAACCTCACTGACTTTCAATAGCACCGCCCTCCAAACACTCCCGCGCCGCCCGCCGCGCAACATCCCCCTCCATCAACACAGACAAGTCCCTCAAGGAGCTAGCCCCCCCGGCACGAAGCACGCCCCGCCCCTCGGTCCTCGACGTCCACCGCTCAGCAGGAGTGAGCAAGAAGACGCGCCCCGTGCGCAAGAGCCGCCTGTCGAGCAAGATGCGAAGACGACACGAAAGGGGCCTGGAGATGGCGGCGGCGGTGACGGAGCGGACGGGGAAGAAGCTCGAGAAGAGTATTGGGCGGGCGAGGGTTGTGGTGGAGAGAAGTCGGGCGTGGGAGGAGGTGAATCGCAAGGTTGGGAAGGCGGGCGGGTTTGGAGCTTTGATGGATGAGGGGGATGAGGGGGTTGAGCATGGGTGGAATACAGATGAGGAAGAGGAGGAGGTGGTGAAGGCGGTGGTGGGTGAGAAAGAAGGGCCTACGGCGGGAAAGTCGGAGGTCGTGGTGGATGAGGATGAAGATGTCATTCTGTGAAGGGGGTATTTCTCTCCCTATTTTTTTTTCCATTTTTTCCTTTCCTTCCTTCTTCTGGCTTCTTCTTCTTGGATTCACTTCGTAGACTGGCGTCGGACGGCGTTTCTTTTCTTTTCCTTTCTTTATAATACACACACAATGGTCCATGGTATGACATCACGAACCACTGCAATACTGCAGGCAACGCACTAGGCGGTTTATTTCTTCTTCTTAACTATTGGTACACACGTGACAGTCGTGACTCTATACAATACTATACAGTACAATGTAGTATCCAATACAAAAGTGTTTCCCTGGCATGTCATTTCCTTTTCCCCGCCCATCTAGATGGTCCTGCCTCCGCTGCTGCCCCCCCCTTTTCCTTATCCCCTTCTTGCTCGTGCCCTCCGTTCAAGGGTTTTTTCTTTCTTTCTTTTTTTTTTACCAACCTCGAACAAATTAGTTCTGCTTGCCCTCCAAGTAAAACCTCATTGTCCCTCCCGGCGTCCCCGTAGCAGGCTTCGCCTCCCTCCCTCCATTCCGTTCAACCTCCTCCCTCAACCGCCTCACCACCGCCTCGGCCTCCCTCCCCTCAACCTGCTTCCCGCCTTTCTTCTTGGCCACCAAAACCTCCACCTTGAACCCTTTGGCCAGGAACCCGCCCATCTGCCTCATCTTGGTCCCGAGATCGTGATCGCCAATCGCCCACGTCAGCTCCAGCTCCTTGGTCTTGGGTTTCCCCGCGGCGGCCTTCTTCTTCTCCTTGAGCTGCTTCTGCCGCTCATACTCATCCGCCTTGTTGACAATCTTGCACACGGCATATGAAAACTTGGAGTCGGGGTTTTTCCGATCCGCCGGGACGTAGGGCTGGATCATGCGCAGTGATTCATGGGCCTCGAGCTTGGTCAGGACATAGGCCGTCGAGAGGGGCCCCTCGGTGACGCCATTGTCAATGACCATGATCTCGGGATCGGTGATTTCATGGTCCCGCGGCGGGCGATCGCGGCCGGACCGGTCAATGTCGGTTTGGGTCGTGTAGCGCTTGTCGAAGCCGCGCTCGTCGCGGGCGACCTGTTCTGTTGCGGCGGCCGACGTTTGCCCACGGGGTCCGCGGCCGGGCGGGGGCTTCCGGACGTAGCTGCGGAGTTGACAGGAGACGCCGCGACCGATGCGTTGGCGTGGGCAGGGCAGGAGAACGGATACGGGTAGTGGAAGCAGCCGTGTTCGCTCCATGGGAGGGACGAAGACGCGGCAGAGAGCCTGGCGGCAGGTGTTGATGCACGGGGCGGCGGGGGCTCTCATGGTTGTGGGTGTGGAATTTGCGAGAGACAGACGTGGGCAGCCCGGCAAGGCATTTGCCGTTGACAATGCCGTCGAAGGGAGTGGGACGAGATGAGATGGGGTTATGGGATACGGCTAGGACGAGAGGAGACGGACGATCTTTTGGTGTTGGCGGAGGTGATGGACTTGTTTTTGCTCCTGCGCTTCGAATCATCGGCCAAGAACAATAAGAGAGCTCACGGGCAATTGCCCAGTCAGAGAGCATCTTTTTCTTGGGCAGACAGAAAACAAAATGGCCCACTTTTGCATCTTGTTCAGCCAATAAGCATCACAGCGCACGATACTCCCAGACACTTGACTCCTGAGTGACTTGGACCACCACCTTCAACGACGTCAACGGGTACGCGACATCAAAGCACTCTGCAAATCCGCTCGCCAGACAACAACAACAATAACAAGAACAACAAGAACAACAGCAACAACAGCAAGAAGGAACCATCACGAATTGCAAAACCACCCCATCCTACGGACCCAACGCCATGCACCCACCCAATTCATAACACCCGTGTGCGAAAACCGTCCCCCCTCCCTCGCACAAACATACCACGCCACAATCACCATCCCGAAGAAGAAAACAACCACAAAACATCCTCCTCTCACAATGTTCAACCACCTCCTCGGCCACCCCATCCGCTTCACCATCTCCACCCTAAAAATAACCTGCCTCGCCCACCTCACCATCACCCACCTCTTCCAGATCTCTCCCGCCCAGGGCCCCTCCATGCTCCCCACCTTCACCGTCGACGGCGACTGGATCGCCGCCGACATGCGACACCGTCTCGGAAGGCGCATCGCTGTCGGGGACCTGGTTCTCTACAAGATCCCCATCTTTCCTGACCAGAATGGTGTGAAGCGCGTGGTCGCTATGCCGGGGGATTATGTTTCGCTCGGGACGCCTGGCGAGAGGGGAGATGATCAGATGATACAGGTATAGTTGACAAAACTTGTCTGTCCCAATTCAATGACGACGCTCTCCGCTTTCATGTTTACCAAAACAGACAAAACAAAAATTCAAATAAAGTTAAACCAAAAAAAAAAAAAAAAAAAAAAAAAACCAAAACTTTCAGGTACCCGAGGGTCATTGCTGGATTGTGGGTGATAACTTACCTGCTTCCAGGGACTCCAGATCATTCGGTCCGCTCCCTTTAGCCCTCGTCCAAGGCAAGGTCGTGGCTAAAATTCTCCCCTGGAAGGAGAGGATGTGGTTTACCAGCGGTCTGCAGCCGCTGAATCCGTAGCTGCATCGTCATCCACCATTGGCACGGGTCGGCTAGAGGGTTTGTCTGTTTGACCAAAAATCTTGAGCATGATACTCTGCTTTTGTGGGCTCCATCCAAGGTCATGGGTTTTCGGCACCAAGTCACCTCATATTTGGTTTAGGTCGTTACGGTCAATTTAGATTTGATCGGGTATAATAAAACCGGCTTGGTGAAAAACATCTTTGTCTAATTACAGCTGTAAAAGCCCCTTCCCAGTTCAAACGTCCGTCCCCTTCATTGAAAAAAGAAACGAAAAGAAGAGACAATTGAAACTAAAAGACTCAATGCTGGTGCTGGGCTAATTCAAGTCCTTCGCCAAATATGCTGGTACAAGTAAGGATGCTCACAGACAACTTGCCATTTGCACTGCGAGCCCTGATGAGCCATGCGAAGGGCCCGAGGGTCCCACGATGAGAATACTGCAAAAGAGAATAGTACGCGTGTGCAATTCTGCAGCGGTTTGGTGAAAACTAAGAAGGATTCGAAGCTGATGATTTGATATCCTCTCTTTGATTAGGTTTTGTTCGGTTCGATTCGAGTTCAGCTTGCGTGGGGAAAAAAAAAAGTTGGCCAGAGTAGAAAGGTTTCGGTTATATGTACAAACGGCGACATAGTCAATAAACAAAGGAAAAAAAAAATAAAACGTAAAAAACTCTTGAACGCCTTGAAACACCATTGCTTTGCTTCATGAGACCGGGCTTATACAGCCGCCTCAGGATTCGGGTACACAACCAAAGTCGGAAATAGAGGGTAGGAAATGCAAGGATGTAATGATGATCCAAAGTCGAATCAATGGCCATGTGTTTGGTCAACCCTCGATATGAGCCTTAGACATGTTCTGACCCAGCAGCTCCAGACATCGTTGCGCAAGATTGACTACCTCGCCCTCGTCTTCCTCTTCGTACTCGGGCTCAGCTCCGACCTGACGGTTTGCAATGTTGCGGATATTCTCGATGATGTCGTCAGCTTTTCCGATGAGGCCGATGAGCATTCTGTCCTCTGATTCGAACAATTGCAGTAGAGTCCAGACAGCAATGTGTTGAAAGGTTGCATCTCCAGATTGTAGAAATCGGCTGAGATAGCCATGAATACCACCGTGGGGATCATTCCAGATTTGAACAAAGATTGAATAGTCGCCAACTAAGCCAAAAAAGAAAGAAAGAAAGAAGTCAATCAATCAACATCAGTCCATGATACCGGCCATGTGAAACCCATCGGATGTAAAAATTCGCTTACCTTTAGAAGACAAATTACCTAGCGCCGCGGCGCTATTTCCTTGAACTTCAATGCTGGGTGAATGAGTCAGGGGGATCAAGACATCGCAGACTCCGAGGGTGAGAAGATGTGACTTGAGATCATCGCTGAGAGCAAGTACCGCAATGGCCGCCGTCATCTCTGATTGTACCGCAACAGGTACGTCAAGCACCAACTGTTTGCATTTCTGCACAGCGCCAGCGTCCAGAACAAGCGCCTTGTTTCGGTCGGAGCTTGCGGCAAGGTTTCTCAAGGTGGAAATAGCATGGCATTGGATTTCTTCGTTGTCAGTAGATCCCAGCAAACCCACCAGAGGTTTGAGAAAATGCGCTTCAATAATTGGCGATTCATTCATTGGGTGTATTGAGATATTTCGAATGCATGCGACGGATGATAGAATCAGTGGAAGATATGAAGACTGGAGGAGGCGAAGCAGTGGTGTAAGACCATTCGCCCGAACAATGTCCAGTTGGTATTTTTCATCGGAGGCGAGGTTTCTCAAAGCCAAAGCAGCTTGACATTGTACCTTGGGAGATGAGGAGTCCATCAAGTTGACAAGAAACTGAACCAGCTTCGGCTCGGACGATGCAAGCTTTCGTCTGTTGTTGGCGTCGACGGCAATGTTGCTGAGAGCTGTGGTGCAGTAATACTGCACATCGACATCAGGGGAGGAAAGAAGCTGGACAAGTACAGGAATAGCACCGGCGTTGACGAGCTGCTGTCGATTCTCATCTAGTGGGGAGAAAAAAAAAACGAAACGTCAGCCTGCGAGCCACATAGGAGTGCACAGATTCGACATACCCGAATGTGTCATATTTAGCAAGGCACCCGTGGCATTCCTCTGCACGCGCATGTCTCGCGATTTGGCCAGTCTTGTCAATGGGCCAAGTGCGCCAGATCTGGCAATCTTGGCCTTGTTTTCTTCATGCGTAGCTAGATTCGTGATGCAGCCAACGGCATTACACTGAACCTCGACGTTCGGTGACAACATTTGTCGAATTAATGGTGTTAGGCCGCCAAGTTGAACGATGAGGACCTTGTTCTCCGCTGCAAAGAGATATGAGAATTAGCCGCTAGATCTGGCTGCAAACATTTACACATTTAGTCGTGCTTACTGTTGACGGCTAGATTGCCCAAGGCTGCGCTGGCAGCCCTCTGAACTTCGATATCAGGACTCTGCAACAAGAACAGAATAGGCTCAAGTGTATCTCGATCGACCTCTCGGACATCTATATTTCCAATAGTCAGCATACGGTCATACCAATGGGTGAACCAAGGGCGAATCCCGAGGTGCCCGAATAGGGCAATAGCAAAGCTCATTGGAATCGGAGCATTTATGCGATCCAGGATCTATACCTCGCTCAGTTATTTCTGCAAAGGTGAGGCTTGCACTTCGTTGAAGATCTATGTTTTCGGAAAAGACCAAGGTGCTCAACGCTCGAAGAGGCTCGCCGGAAAAGAAGTCCGTTTCGCCGCGCTATGAATGGGTGTCAGTTAGGCAATCCACGCCCTATTCGTGAAGGGGGTCTGGAAACCAACATTTTCGAGATATTGCAGCAAGTCAGCGACAGCCTCACGCTCGCTATCGGCTAGGACGGGTTCATAGAGACCCTCGCGAGACCGGCCTGGAGAAGGTCGCGTCAGTTGCATGTATGGCCGGAGAGAGAAACGAGAGCGAGAGGGTCGGACAACATACCTCCGCAGCATGAAGAGCCGCAGTTACCCATGGCTAGAAAACAGCGTCAAGACCGCGCGTGACGGTGACTTCTTTGGTGGTAATCCCAAGTCTAAGGTCGTGATGTTTCCGACTCAAAGTGCCGGAGCTGGAGAATCAAGGTCCGTCCACGCTACAGGCTTGTCGGCCGCTGGTCGGGTAAGGGGCCCCTGGACCGTGCAACCGGCTGCTGGTGAGCGTCGAGACGAGGCGATGGGCACGACTCGCACTAGCTGCACCTGCGATGGGATTTCTGGACGGTGTGTTATGAAAGGCAATGGTTGAAACTTGGAGCGGCCAGTCAGGGTCGGCGTTTTGTGATGGCACGCCGACGTGACGAGTTTGATGGTGATTGACGGACAAAATTCAAAATTTGGAGAAGGAGATGAGATGGGCGTGGCAGCAAGAGGGTCAGGAATGGGAGTTATTGACATGGGCAGCGAGGAGTGGGCCGGGTGACGGACGATGGCACTCGACCAGACGATAGACGGGGCGCCGGCGGGGGGGGGGGGGTAGGG
This sequence comes from Claviceps fusiformis PRL 1980, assembly GCA_000223055.1. Classification (NCBI taxonomy): domain Eukaryota; kingdom Fungi; phylum Ascomycota; class Sordariomycetes; order Hypocreales; family Clavicipitaceae; genus Claviceps; species Claviceps fusiformis. Next base: position 7,951 of record AFRA01001169.1, read on the forward strand.
AGGAGGAGAGGAGGGCGGAAGCGGCATTCGTAATTGGCTAGAGCACTGGAAAGCAACAGCCAAGGCTGCCTTCCTCCTTCCTTCTCGCTCGCTAGCACATCTGCTCCTGCTCCTGCTGCTCCAGGGACAAGAGCAGCCTTGCAGGGCTCTTTCGCGCAGTCAGCCAATGTGAGCCCGTCACCCCCGGCGCTATGCCGTCATGGGCAAGACTAAGATCAATCAATGATGGAAGAAGCATTGAGAGCAAATCGAACTCCATCTCGACGATGTGTCTGGAACCTTGACCTTTCTCTCGCCCTCCCTTTCTCTTTCTCTTTGTCTCTGCCATGGACATGCACGCACACCCCAAGCCGGACCATCTCGCTCAACATTGAATGCTGTCGCAAGCTTGGTACTTACTTAGTGTACCCGTGCCCGTGCCGTGTGCTCACTGCTGGTGGCGCTCATTGTTTCATGCACCAGCCACGTCTTCACGCGACAGCCCTGCTGCCTACTGCTGCCTACTGCTGTTGGACCCGTTGGATTTGTACCGTCAACGCATGGTCGATTTCAAGCACATGTCACAACCACACTCGACCGAACCTCACGATCCTGTCCAACCTTCCTTCTCCTTGGCCTCTGCATGTACTGACCGATTAATGCGAATGGGCTGCGTCCGTTGCCCAGCTGATCAAAGGGCTTGACAAGGCCAAAGTCACCAGCCCAGCGACATTGAGACGAGTTTGCCGCTCCATTCAATGTTGTTTGTGATTCAAAACAATGTTCAGGCAGTCCAATTTCCTACGCGCATAGGTCAAATGATTTGAAACCGCTTCAACACTCAACACCAGATTGGCGAGGCATGGTGGCATTTTTGAGCCGTTGGACTGGATTCAACTGCTAGCATATGTAGCGGCTTTTGTTTTCTAGACCTTGCCCGATGTCTCGGTCTTGCTAGCCGTTTTGCTTTTTACATTTATTTTAATCTATTTCTTTCATGTACGGGTCAATACAGGCGATGAGAAGTCGTCACGATATGAAGCTGTCTTGGGGTTGGGTTTCAAGGGGACCCCCCGTCCTAGAACGGGGGGAAATGACACTCTGCTCACCCGAGAGATCAACCGTGTGTGGTCTGTCTGGACTCTGGTTTGATGCTGATTTGATTTCGACGCTGACCGATCAGGATCATGTTCCGGTTGCGCATAAGAATCGAGCTTTAATAAAAACGCCCATCATATTGATGAAGATGCTGTTGGCTTAGCACGGAAGAAGTGGAAGGACACTCTTGCATCATCTTGCTCGGGTGTCCCCCCCTGCCCACCAGTGTCTGCCTCTTCCTGAACCGCGCCGGCTGCTAGGCTCTACCTACATGGTACCTGCCTCCGGTCAGTGCAACGTGAGAGCCACGGGGTATCTTAGGGGTCGACTGCAATGGTGCGACAACCCAAGTATCTGCCAGCCCGGATTGTAGTCTCCTCCCTTTCCCCCCCTCCCCCACTCTACCTTCAACTTAACCCAGCATACCGCCGCAAAACAACCAGAGTCACATTGCATTGCTGAGCAACAAGGCTGTCCGTCGTCAGAGAAAGCATCAAAGGGACGGTTGGACGTATTGCTCGACACGTTGGATACGTTGGATACACGCAGTCATTTCGCCGGTCGCCGCATGGACGAACAAGATGCTGCCGAGGCAGCGACAAGCCTCGAGCCTGGTGCTGTCGCTGCTGACCCCACGCAGGCCAATGTCGAGGCGCAGAAATCGTCTCGTGAGCAGGTCACCGGCGCCATGTCTGGGCCTGGGCCTCTGCTTGAGGAACCACCACCACCCGCACCACCACCCGCGGAAGCTGCTCCAGCTCTAGCCTCAGCCCACGCAGATGCACCGGCAGCTACGTCGCCAGCTGCGGCTTTTCAGTCGAATACCGTAGCTCCTGTCGCTCCTCCCCGGCAGCCTGCCCATCGGGTGCCTCAATTCGTTGCTCCCTCCTCTTATCTCCGATTCAAGACATCACACGGCAGCACCATGGCAGCTGCATCCGAGCAGCCGGCCTCGAAGCCAAGTCCGAGTCCACCGAGTCCACCGAGTCCCCTTGATAAGGAACAGCGTCAGGGTCTGGTTCGTCACCGCGTCCGCTTGATGCTTCTCTTGCTCGCCTTTGCATTCATCTGGCCTGGCGCTGGCTTGTGCCATCCTGTTCAGTCAGGACTCAGAGCTCTCTCCCAACGTGGTACAAGAGCTAACTGTACCCTCACAGAATGCGATCCGCGAATTTCTCAAAGTTCGCACGAGCTACGATGTCTTGCCACTCTCCTTTCGGCTAATTGTGTTGGATACCGATCTCCTTATCAAAAAGACACTGAATATCTTGATACAAAACTGTAAGCTCTGTGGTCGCGGCATTCGATCAAGACCGACCCTACTTCTTTCCCCCCCGTTTTCCGTTTTCTTGCCTTTTGGTTTTCGTCTCCGCTCAAGACGGCATCGAAAAATCATCCCCAATGGCTAATCAGATGTGGACAGCAATTGTCTCGGCGCCCTTATGGGATTCGCATCGAGGTCGCTTCGCCGGTATATTGACATCTACGGATTACATCAACGTGATCCAATATTACTACCAATTTCCTGATGAAATCAGCAAACTTGACCAGTTCCGGCTGAGTAGCCTACGAGGTAAATATGTGCCCATGCGTCACTAGGCAATGCTGCTCTGGCACCACTATTTGGCTCCTCGTACTCATCAAGGATGGCAGACATTGAGAAAGCTATTGGATCCATTCCGATCGAGACCGTATCCGTTCATCCATCGAGACCGCTATACGAGGCCTGTCGCCGCATGCTCAAGACTCGGGCGCGACGAATTCCATTAGTCGACGTGGACGAGGGAACAGGCAAGGAGACGGTTGTTTCCGTCATCACGCAATACCGCATCCTCAAATTCATCGCCGTCAACAACGAACATAATACAGTGATGCTTAAGAAGACGGTTCGAGACATTGGATTGGGAACCTACTCAAACTTGGCCACCATACATATGGACCACACCGTTCTGGATGCGATACATATGATGGTTGACAGGAACATCAGCTGCATACCCATTGTTGACTCTGAGAACAGAGTGTTGAATGCATTCGAAGCTGTCGACGTTATCCCTTGTATTCGTGGAGGCACCTACGAGGAGCTCGACGACACAGTCGGCGAAGCACTATGCAAACGACCAGACGATAGTCCTGGAATATATACCTGCAGCGCGGAGGACCGGCTCGACTCTCTTTTCGATACAATTCGCAAGAGCAGAGTGCACAGGTTGATCGTTATCGACGATGAAAATAAACTACAGGGTGTCATATCCCTTTCAGACATCCTAAAATATGTCCTGCTTGATGGAGAGGAGGATTCTCAATCAAGGCACTAGTATCGCCTTTCCGATCCACTATCATGATGGTATAACGGGAAAATGTTCATTATGGGAGTATAGATGCGATAGGTCAGAGGCACAGTCGTTGATACACTTCTGAGGTATTGACTTTTACCCAAACACACACTCTCTCTCTCTTTCTTTCTCTTCTTTTTTTTTTTTCATTTTTCATTTTCGTTTTGTTCGTCAGACGTCATGAGTTGGAAAGTCTCGAATGGTACCAGGCGTTGAGCTCCCACGCGGAAAGGGGTGGAAAGGTTGAAGCAACATTGCTGAAGGCTTCGTCATAGAAACCGTACATTGAAATTATAAGTCATGAGCACCATCGATTTTGGGCTTGTTACTATGCTATTGTAGGTGCATGAAGAGACTTCGCCATCTTCCAGTTCAAGGAAGGAAACAAAAAAGAACATGTATAAGACAAGCACCGTTCTTGGCAAAAGGAGGACCAATTTTTCTTCACCTGACTCTGTGGATAATCTCGGCCAGGCAGCAGAGATGACCCGGTGGTTTGCGCGATTCAGCCGATACGAAATCCAGCTTTGAATTGTATCTCCTTGGCAGTGATTCTTTTGGTCCGTCATCACAATTGTGGACGGTCCAGGCTCTCGTCATCCTCGAGTGGAAGGTGCAGGTGGTCCCAACTGGCAGCTGTCAACAGCTGCCAGTGTAGCCAAGCCAGCTGGCTCGGAAGTTCTCAGAGCTCACATAGGTAGGTAGTACTTAGTGCTAACTAGCACTTTGAAAAACAACCCCGTCACCATCATCGACTTTGGAGCCCTGGCCTTGACACATCTGGACACCTGGATCGTATGGAAGTCTTCATGGCACAGCATCTGGGCACCTCACAGTCATCGCAAAATCTTCGGGCATCGTACGTTTATCACCCACATCGACTGCCCGCTTCAGCAAGTTCGGCATCTCTTTTGCTTCCCCATAGCGCGAGCTTTCAGAGCTTCGGCAATGGACCCCGGGCACGAAGCAGTGGCACCTGGACTTCAACCAGCGGCGAACTGGGCCTGCTGAACAACGCAGACGAGGTAGAAGATAGAGACGTGTTTGTTCAAGAATACAACCGTCTGGCAAAAAAGGTAAGTCACTCATCACACCGGAGTCTCGCCCTTTGCGTTGCAGAAGCGGCCGTCTTGAAGACGCTCCGGTCAGCTCTATCTTCGTTGAACACTGAGTCCATCTAGCATGGAGTACGACAACTTGTGACGGAGGACTTTGAGGCGCATCATCGGGTGAGTTGAATTTTGAACCTATTAGGACAAAAAAAAAAAAAAAAAAAAAAAAAAGAGAGAGAGAGAGAGAGAGAGAGACGACCGTCTACTAA
>AFRA01001170.1:0-12675 GCA_000223055.1 Claviceps fusiformis PRL 1980
GCTCTATAGCACCCACCTCCATTATTTCTAATAACTATATAAGTTTTAGTAGTAGGATATATATTAGTAGTATTAGTCTATACTATATTTATAATAGTATTAGCTTAAATATTTATAGGGAGATAAAATATTATATAAAGGAGGCACTATTCCTTCTTTTTTTTTTATATAATAGTTTTAAGTTTATTAATACTTAAGTAAATAGTGGTTATAATAGCTATGCTACTATAAGTAAATATATAGTTTAAAGGTTAGGCCTTTAATGCCTTACCTTAGCCTAACTATATATACTAATTACTATTATAATAGTTATATAGTGTAGTTATACTAATACCTTCTAGCGCCTAAGAATTACTTACCTTATTTAGTTTAGTGCTAACCTAAATAGTTAGTTATTCCCTATAGTAGCCTATATAATTCTAGGCCTTTTATAAGACTATATCCTAGGGGCGCTATAAATAGCTTAAAATAATATTATATTATATACTACTTAATGCCTTCTTATTATTTATATATAGGGTAGCTTAGAGATTTATACCTTAAATACCTAAGGGGTAGCCTTACTAATAACTATTATTATAGGCTTAGTTTATATAAAATTAGCTTATTAAGCTTTATAGTTAGGTAAAGTAAGTAGCATTATATCTATAAGCCTATAGGAAATTAATATTATTCTTATATTTATAGTAAACTTAGTAATTTTATAAAAGAATAAGGACCTCTTCTCTTTACTAAGTAAATTAGCTAACTTTAAGGATTTCTTTTGCTATAAAAATACTAATACTTTTCCTCCTTACTAAGGGTAGGCTAACTATTATATTTAACTATAATAGAACCCTAATAGTAGCCTACTAGACCTACCTTAGGCACTGCTTTATAATATACCTTAGAATTAGCTACTAGAAATATAAAAATAAATTATAAACCTTATAAATAAGGGCTAAATTAAAGCTTCCTTTTCTTTAGTAGCTATATTAATACTTTTAGTTAAAAAAGTAGGTAAAGGTTAGTATTTTTATATAAACTATAGGGTATTAAATAAAATTATAGATTAAGACTAGTACTTATTACTGCTTATTAAGGAGACTTTACAATCCTTAGTAGGCGCTTAGTGGTTTATTAAATTAGATATTTACACTACTTTCTATTACCTATATATTATATAAGGGAATAAGGCTTTTATAGCCTTTTATATATATTTTAGCCTTTTTAAATAGCTTATCTACCCCTTTAGCCTAGCTAGAGTACTTATAACGTTTTAATATTATATTAATAGCGCCTTAGGGGATATATTAGGGGTTTATATAATAGCCTATCTTAATAATATCCTTATTTATACTAGTAGTATATATAAGAAGTATATATAGTATACTAAGGAGATCCTTTCCTGCCTCTAATAGGCTAGCCTATATTTTAACCTTAGTAAGTATACCTTTAGTATAATTAAGGTTAAGTACCTAGGGTTTATAGTATAAGCTAGCTATATAATGTAACTAAACCTAGCTAAGGTGGCTGCTATCTATAAATAGGAGGCACTAATATAGCTATAGGGTATATATAGCTTCTTAGGCTTTATAAACTTTTACTAGGAATTTATAGCTAACTTTTTAAACCTTATTAAACCTTTACTTAACCTTACTAAAAAGGGTACTCTATTTATCTAATCCCTAGCTTATTAAATAGCCTTTTAGTGCCTTAAGAATATATTTTCCTTAGCTTTAATCCTAGCTTAATAGGACCCTACCTTAGATATAGTAGTAGAGGCTAATGTATTTAAAGAGGCTATTAAGGGTTACCTTTTATAGTATAATATAGTAGGTATGCTATAACTTATTACTTACTACTCTACTTAGCTTATAGCCCTTTAATAAAACTATATAATTTATAATAAGGAGCTACTTAGTATTATCTTATACCTTAAGGTATAGTTTACTAAGCTTTATAGTATCTTTAGGCTATTTATAATCTTTATTAATTATAAGAACTTAGAATACTTTATAAGCCTTTAGGAAATATTAAAATATTAAGTATACTAGGTAGAGACCCTTTCTTTCTTTAATTTTTACCTTTACTACTAACTAGGCTCTTAGGCAGCCTACTTTAATACACTATTTTACTATAAGTAGGATAAATTAAGGAACCCTATATTAGCCTAGCTATTACTATATTTAATATTAGTTATATGCCTATTATAGCTATTCTATACCCCTTCTGCCCTATTATTAAAGTAGGACTAGCCCTTAACTAATAATATAGTAGTTAACCTATAAGGCTATAACTTTTTTATAAATAACTATTTTTAAAACCTTTAAAATTAAGGTATATAAGCTAATTTTATATATTACTTAAAGATTATAGTAGTATAATTAAGGGCTTAGAGATTTCCTACTAAGGTAGCTATATACTAATAGGTTAAAAACTATATAATTAATACTTATAGGGCTTTACTATTCTATAGCTACCTTTAAGTACTATAGTATAAGCCCCTAACTACTATATTAATTTAATAAACCTATAACTTACCCCTATTAAGCTATTTAAAAAAGAATATAACCTTTTAGGCTCTTTATTATAATTATTATTAGGAGGGTATATTAATAGATATTATATAGTATATATAGAATTGCTACTACTATAGAGCTTATAAGAGCTAGCGCCTACGCTAAAGCCTTCTATAGCCTATTTTAGCGCTAAATAGGTATTAGTTATAAATATTAGTAGATTTTATAACTAACTTTTTAGCTAACTCTTTAGACATCCCTTAGTTTCTTATAGTTATTATAAACTACCTTTTTAAGTATATTTAATTAAAGGCTATAATAAGTATAAGCACTAAGGCATATACTTAATACTTTTTAAACTATTAATAGTGTTTTTATAGGTTCCCTTTAAGTATTATATTAAACTATAGCTTAAACTAAGTAAGTAGCTTTTAGTTATTACTATGCTTTCTTATAAGGACTTAGTAGCTCCTTTTTATATCCTACTACTCTTAAATTAATAGAAGTATAGAATATATAAATTAAAAGGTTTAGGTAGTTTTATATATTATAGTCTCTTTTATTTAAATAGACTAGCCTTTATACTTAGTAGTATACTAGCTTATACTTAATAACTATAACTTATTAGTTACTAGCTTTAGTATATATATAGCTCTTTATAGGTTTAATATTAATTTAGTATAGTATATACTAACTTTTATATAAAGCTAAATATCCCTTAAAGGGTAGGTAGTTTAGTTTCTTAAGTATATTAAGTAAGGAATAGCGCTTACTTAAGCTATTATGAATTTTATTTAATAGTATTAATAAAAGTCCTTTAATTAATTATACTACTCTATAGAATAGTACTAAGCTAGTAATAAGGTTTAGCTTAGCCTTTATAATATTTAAACCTTTTACTTAAGTAAGAAGTTAGACTAAATTATAGCTAAATATATTATACTTAAGGCTTTTATACCCTTTATTATTAAACTAAATATCTTTAGTAGTATTTACTTTATTTTCTATATTAATTTAATTAAATATATAGTAAATAATTTACTCCTTTTTTAAGCTTTACTTAACTCCTAACTAAGCCTTATTTAGCCTTAAGATAATAATATAAATATACCTTATAAGTACTAGGTTAAGTTTATTTTAGCTATAAAGAATACTAAAGGTTAAGGTAGCTACTATAATATATTAATTAAATAGGTTAGCTATATATAGTTAATATAGAAGCTACTTAAAAACTTAAAGAATACTAAAGTATTAGTAAATTTTAAAGTATAATAAAGAGATATATATTTTAATAATAAATTAAGGGGGGTATACTATAACTCTTAATTAATACTATATAGTATATTATTTAATATAAACTTTAACACTACTAGGCCCTATATAGGCTTTAACCTAGTTATAATATCTATATACCTTACTATTACTTAAATAAAGTTATTAGCTAAACCCTTTTTTTTTCTTTTTTTTTTTATAGTGCTTAGCTAATATAGCTATAGAGGGTAAGCTAAAAGGGGGTAAAGAAAGTAACTCTTAATTAGTAAGAGATAAGTTAGGCCTTTATAGTATAGAACTAAGGATACCTAAGGGTAGCTTAGGTATAAATATTATAAATATTAAAAGCTAGTAAATAATAAGTAATATTATAGTATTAATAAAAGGTAGTGTATTAATAGTAAAAAAAGGTATAATAATAGTAAGAAAGGGTATTATACTTAATAAAATAAAAAAGGGTAGTATAGGTATATATATCTACTCCTTTAAATATAATAATAAGTAAGTTAGTAAAAAGGGCTAATATAATTAAAGCTAAGTAAATAAATCTTAATATATAGGTATTAATTATTTAACTTAGTACTATACCTTAAATAACTAAGTATTAATATAGTTAATACTAATTTTTAATAAGTAAATAGTAATAGAATTAATAATAAGAATAAGTAGTAAATATAAAGGTATCTTATTAATAGTAAATTAAGGTTAGGCTAGTAAATAAAAGAATAGTATAAGTAAGAAGCTAGTAGTAATAGTAGGTATAGTATACTTCTCTATAGTATATAGGGTAGTAGTAAAGCAGTTATATAAAGCTTTAAATAGCTTATTTAAAATAACTTTTTTCCCCTTATTATTAAGAGTATTATAAGTAAAAATATAAGGTACCTTTATAGCCTTACTATAGTAAATAGCTATTACTATTTTATAAGTAAGGTAGTAAAGAGTAAAACTTTAAGTAAATATAGTAGTATTCCTTATATAGGTTAATTTCCTCCTTTAGTATTCTTTATAGAAGTGCCTAAGGCTTAGTATATATAAAAATAGGCTATTATTTACTATATAAAGAATATAGAATAAGTATTAAATATTTAGCTAGGAGAGATTTATAAAGGTATATAACTTATCCTTTAAGTTACCTTTTATTTTATAATAGCTTAAAATATAATAGCTATTTTATTTATTTAATACACTAGTTGGGCTGTTGGCCCAATTCTAGTACCACTGCTACTGAGACTATATAGGAAAAACCCTAGTATAGGGGGGAAAACCTATATACAGCCTTTGTTTGAGTTCCGCAGTGGAGCCGTAGTGGCTCCGTGCCGGTTCCGACTGTGGAAAGAGGTGCGCTGCCGGCCAAACTCGACCAGCATTGCAGGAGAGTGTGTGATGCGGAACGGGAAGTAAACTGGGTCGGTAGAGGCGCGGTGGTGCCGCGGGATACCCTTGGGGGTGGTCCGTGTGTTGTAGTGAGTTGCCTTAAGCGCTCAGTCCGTCTTCCGTGCCGGTCCCTATCCAATTCCCCTAGGCTACTGCCCCCTTGCCTAAAACCTTCCTCTGGCTTCTATATCTCTACAGCGTTAGTTGCATTGGCTGGCGGCTGGCTGTCACTAGACTGGCTGTTGGCTGACTGTTAGTTATGTGATAGAAAGAGAGAGATATATATACCCTCTTTCCCTTGTCTCTAACCTCTTCTCTTCTTCCTTCCTTCTTTATCTATTGTCTCCATTGTAAGTATGCCCCTATTCCTGTTTTCGCGGCGGTGCTGCCCCGTCGCCGCCCCTGACTAACCGTGGCGTTGTTGAAGATGCCACCCGCCCTCACAAATAAGTTGATTGTTGCCCTTAGGGTAAGTACCGTTCCCTTCTTGACGCGCTGCCGCCGCTGACCCGCCTGTAGCCAGGCTAATTGCGGGCCTGGCCCTGTAAGGCTTGCCTGACGCGAGCCGAAAACATTGAAAAACGGTGCTATAGCACTAAAGGTTGGTACCCCCTTCTGACCTAAGCTATTGCTGTTGCTGATTTGAATAGGTACTGGCGGTGCGTGCTTTGAGTGTACGAAAGCAAAAAAGACTTGTTTAGGCGTAAGTGTTGTGTTCCCTATCCGCATCGGTGGCCCGGCGGTAGCTGATTGGTTCCGCAGCTGAATCCAAATATTACGTTGTACCGGGAGGCTGTTGAGCGAGTGACGAATATGCAAGACCTCTATGCCTCTGAGGAGCCCGTTGATGTGAGTGCGAGGCGGCGTAGCTGCGGTTCGGCCGTGGTATCGGTGCGGTGCTGACTTATGGGCAGGCTGAGGAGTATGACGCTGCTTAGAAAGAGGCGGTATAGCTCGTGAAGCAGGCGGGCCTGTCCGCTAATGTGGCGGCGCGGGCTGCCGGCGGTGCTGTAGCGGTCTTGGCTTCGACCTCGGTCGAGGGCGAGATGCTGCTGCAGGCCCGCTGCATTGCTAATGCGCTGGAGGAGCAAAATGATGTCTTGGGAGAGATTCTGCGGGAGGTCTGCGGGCTCGGCGCGGCGGCTGCGTGGGGCTGCGTGGCGGTGGAGGTGGGGGATGACCTGGAGGAGGGAGGGGGGGGGGGGAGGGGGGGGGCGACGGGGCGTAGGCCCGGGGCCGGCGCGGGAGCGTCGCGCCTGTTTTTCGTTGTCTCTTAGGTTGCTGTTTTTTGTGTGTTGGTGAATATAAGTCATGCGTCGTGATGATACGTTCCAGCTGTGACATCTGCACGGTTCCCCAGCGTTTCCGCGCCTGTGCCGCGCTGGGTGCCTCTTCTTATCAGCTCTTTAGTATCTTTGGCCTATTGATCTTGGAGACTTTTGGCGAGTTGGAATTGAGGGATGCGCCCTGTCGATATAAGCCACTTTGTGAGTACGGTTGCTGGCCTGTTATGTTCTAACGCCTCCCTAACTTCGCGTCGGTTGCGCACTGGGTGCGTGCTGGTGTCGATAGGGCGGAGGTGATCAAAATTCTCGCAAGACAGTAGGACGTGGTAGTGGTCCTTATTGTTGGCCCAGCAGCTGCACATCGGCGAATCCACTTCGGGAACGCGTCGGCGGAAAAGGAAGGCGTTGAGCCCAATTTGTTCCGTGCGTATTTGTATGAGCGCTGTAGATTCATGCTTAGTGAGGCCTGAGTGGAGGCGGATGACTTTGGCGGTGGAGGTAAAGTTGGGGTTGAGCTCTGCCGCTGTGTGGTCGATATGAGTCTGGCGCGCCTGCGTGGCGGCCCGCTCTTGGTGCTAGCGGTCCTTCCATTCCAGGGCGAGCGCTTTAGTTGGAGAGGGCTCTAGTGGGTGGTTGCGGGGTCGGTTTGGGAACGGTATGTAGTCTGGGTGGTTATCTGGGGGTGGTGGGCGGCCGCGCCCTCGGCGCGTTGGTCTGCGTCTAAGTTGAGCCGCTATCGCAGCGTAGGCGCTGCGGATGCGCTCAGCCATCCTATTGGCTTCTATTCGTTGGTAAAAGCAAAGTGAACGGTAGTTGAGGTAGAGGTTAATTGGGGCCACGGCCGCCTTGGTTTTGACTAGGGCATGCGGCGTGGCCTTGAATGCACTGGTTACTGTCCTTAGGCACTTAGTCTGTTTGGAAACAAACGCCTTAGCTATACCCCTGGCTTTGCTGCTGACTTCGGTAGGGGTGTGGTGCGATCCCGCGCTGTATGCGATTATACTCTGAATAACCTGTGTGTATAGGAGTTGTGCATTGCGTAATGAGCATCCCTAGGTTGAAGCTGCTAGCGATGTGAGTGCGAGCCGCTGCTGCACTAGTTTCAACTCGACCTGACTTTGGTGCGCTTTCCAGCGAAGCTTACGATGGACCCACACCCTAAGGAAGCGGGCAGATTGGACTGGTTGCACCGTGTTAGTGCTGAGTCGGACTGGTAACGTGATCGCCGCGCGCTGCCTAGTGAAGTGCATAAGTTTGCTCTTCTCTGGATTGAACTTAAGACCTGATTCTTGGGACTATTCTTGGCAAATCGCCCAGGCGGCCTTGAGGTGATCCCGCGTCTCCTCCGCTGTGCGCCCATACGCAAGTATGTTTGTGTTATTAGAGAAGCCTATTACGAGCGTGGAATGTGCTGCCTGGAGCTTAGTATATAAAGGGGCGATGTAGAGTAGGAAGAGAATAGGGGAGATTGGGGACCCCTGCGGTATACCTGCGGTTATGGGTAGGGGGCTGGTGGATTCACTATTGAAATAGAGGTTGGCGGTGCGTTTGGCGGTGAAGGAGCGAGTCCACGCTGCTATCCACGCAGGGATCCCGGCGGCTATGAGGGTATGAGTCAGTCTCTTGTGGTGAACGGTGTTGAAGGCCGCTGATATATCCAGTTGGAGCAGCGACGCGATGCCGCCGTGGTGCCACGCCGCACGCACCGATTCCACTAAAACACTTAGTGTAACTTCTGTTGACCTATCCGCTCTATTGCCTATTTGCAGGTTAGGCAGTGCGCCGCTCGATTCGGCTGCGAGGGTAAGCCGACTCGCCACCGCCGCCTCCATCACTTTACTGACGATACTAAGAAGTGAGATAGGGCGCTAGGCCCCTGCTCTGTGCTGCTCCGTTGGGGTCTTGCCTGGCTTGCGAAGAATAACCACTTTTGCTCGCTGGAACGGAGCTGGGTAGTAGCCGATGCGGCAGCATGCATTGAGCAGGTGGGCGAGGGTCCTAGCCAGTGGCTTGCCGCACACTTTGAGGTAACTGGCTGGAAGTTTGTCTAGTCCCGGCGCCTTCTAGCTGGCTAGGCTCTTGATAATACTATGGATTTTATCGGCGTTGAAGTGGTCTTCTGATGGGAACGTCGCGGTATTGAGGCGGTTGTTAAGATCCTCTGGTATATTGTTAAGTTGGGCTTGGGAGGAAGGGAAGAAGCGGTCAGCTAGTGTGGCTGCTTTCTCTTGGTGCGACTTGGCGGTCGTGGCGTCTGCGCCCTTGCCTTAAATAAGGTTAGGGATTCGCTGCTGTTCTGGCGGTAGTCTGCTATAGAGCCGCGCCTAGCGTTCGAGTTTCCATAGGCTTCCTCTGCAGGCGGTGGCTGCCTTAACAGCGGAGCACTAGGCACTGCGCCTTTCGTTGCTGATGGTTTGGTATTGCGTCTGGGCCGCGTCGGCAGCGAGTTGCTAGTTTTCCTCGGTACGGGACGTCCGCCACTGCCTTAACGCTCTCTTTGCGTTCTGGGTAGCTTCTTTAGCGTAGCGATTCTACTATGGATTCGGCCTGGGGCCGCCTTGGGGTTCCCTTGGGACTGCTAGATCTGCAATGGATTGAAGCTTGGCTATTATCCATTCCACGTGGCTGTTAATTTCTGCAGGTGTCCGGAGCGGAGGTTCGGCAAGGTCGCGGCGGAACCGTGTCGCTGCCTCGGCTGCTATAAGGTTGTCCTCCATATATAGCCATTTAAAACGAAGCGGGCGGTTGCTGCGTGGCCTCGGGCTAGTGCCAATGCGGATAAGCTGTGGGATATGGTTGGATCCGGCGAGGTCTAGTCCCCCTATGAATTCGGCTTCTATGTTATAGGTAACCTAAGCGTGGTTGATGGTGCTATCCCTTTTACTCTATGTTCTCTAAGTTACTTCACCCTATGGCGTTGCGAGTCTGAGCCGCTACCGTGTCGCTAGCGCTAGGAGTGTGTTGCTCCCTGTTGAGGTTTGGCTGTAACAGTCCTAAAGTGGGTGGTGCTGGTTGAAGTCTCCTATAAAAACGCTGCGGTCTAGAGGCGGGGCCGCTGCGAAGTCGATGAGGGGTGATGTCTAATTGGGTTTGTAAGTTGGGGAATATATTGAGTGGATGTGGTATCCCGCTAATGTTATTGAGCACCAGTCCTTGCCCATGCGCGTCGACCACGCCCCGGGCCTGTGCCGGCGGTTTACATAAATTGCGGTACGGCCTCCCTAAGCGGCAAGTTGGAAGCGGCCGAGGCTGGGGTTAGGTGGTCTGCTATCTGTGGTTCCCGGCTCCTGTATCGCTATTACGTTAGCTCTGGGTTGGGACTCTAGCGCTAGATATATAAGGTGGGTTTTCTTCCGTGTGTTCCAGTACATAACCTCTATTATGTACTCTATATAGTGTGTTGGGTTAGGCTCGGCTTGTTCGGTGCCGCGGCGGCCGCGGGCTGTTGACTTAGGAAGGCCTCTATGGCAGCTCGTGACCGCTGCGTTGATTCCGGTCGAGTGTTAGGGAGGCGGGTGCGCGGTTTGCTGACTTGCTTCTGTGGCGAAGCCTCCCGCGACAACGGGTCGCTCGCGTCTCTCCTTCGGCTGCGGCTAGATACCTCCGTCTAACTGTCTTTCTCTAGTGTTGGTGGTTCGGCGAAGGCTAGGGGCTGTGCTGGGTATGCAGCGCGCGTGCGGTTCTATCGTTTGTTTGTGACATTGCACATGCGAGACTATGCAGGGTGAGGTCCCAAGCAGTTGACGTAGCGTTCCCGTACGGCTCCCGATAGCGCCGGGCATGATTGTTCACCCTCCTTATGCCGACCGGATGCGCAGCGGCTACACTGCGGGGGTGACGCGCAGTGTGCGGCTATATGGCCGAATTTAAAGCATCTAAAGCATTGTTGGGGATGGACGGCGTTGTTGTAGGGCTCGGCCTTGAATATCTTAGCTTTATAAACAATTCCGGCGTGGCATAGCCTATTTGCCGCGTCGACTCTGTTAACAGCGATGATTAAGGGGGATCGGGTTGCGGTGCCGCGTGGCTTCCGCGCTGTGACCTTCACTGGACCCTGTCCGTTGGCTGCAATTATGTTTTGGAGGATGTTGTCCTTCCCTTGGTTCTGTGTGTGGTGTATGGGAAAGCCCTTGATAATAATGCTGAATGTGCGTTGGTTTAGCATCGCTTCTGGTCCGAAAGCGGTGCTAACCCAGGCTGTGTTATCGGTGTGAGGCTTTGCTGTATCCTGGAACGTGATTACGGTGTCGCTGCTGCGGAGGCGACGCGCTGCCACGGCGGTATTGGTACCGGTGGCTTGGTTGACGGCTGCAACGGTTTCTTTAGGTGAGCGGTTTTGTATGGCTTTAGCTATTATACTGCCTTTGACGATAGTTTTGCGGTGAATGCGAGGCGGTACCGCCACTGTTGCAGCCTGGATCTGATGGATAGGCGGTTGGGTAGCGCCTTTGGCAGCAATGCTGGCCTAGCTTGGGGCCGTTGCGTTCCCGGCGCTGACGGCTTTCTTTACCGCTCATTCGATAACTTCTTCTAAGTTTTTGACTGTAATGGGCTTGTTAGGCGATGGTGAGGTTGATTTTGTTGATGTTTTGGTGCGGGTCTGAGGCGTAAGGAGGCTGCGTCGGGCACGCGTCAAGGCCGCATCGTCAATGTGAAGGACGATATTCCATACACTCTCCAGCACCGCAGCTGGTATGAGTTTAGCTATCTTATTATATTTGATGGTAAGGTAGTCCGGTATTTGCTCGCGCGTAGGCAGCGGCGCGGGAGCGACTCGAGGCACCGTTGACGTAAAGCCGCCCTGTCCCGCGAGCGGGTGGTGGCAGCTCTGCGCAAGGCCACGATTCCCACCGTTAATATCCATCGGCATCGCCTCATCCGCCGCGCCCACGCTCCGGCACCGATGCGCCATTGGAGATAGGGTAAAACGGATGCGGCGATTCTTTTTCTGCACTTTTCGAGAGGTTTAGAGTCGGTTCCGCGTCGCTACTGCGGTGCGGGCGAATTCGCGAAAAAGTTTTCCCTATATTTATTATAATTAATACTTAATAATAGCTATTTAAAGGTAGGGAAGGAAAAGAAGGAGTACTAATAGTAGTAAATATAATTTTATAACCTTAGTTTTTTTAAAATAAATAAAGTAATAAAGATAGGGAAGCTTACTATTTAAATCTAATAAATAGTAATAATATATTATTTATTAATATTATAGAAGGTATATAGGAAAGATATTAAATAATAATAAGGGATAAATAAGTATTAATTAATATTTAAATAGAAGGCTTAATATATATAGAATATTAGTAATAAAAATAATAATAGAATAATACCTATAAGCTTAAAAAAGCTAACTAAGAGATTTATAGTTAATATCTAAGATATAATTAGCTTACTAATTTAGGATTTTTATTTAGGTTTTTATTTTAGGTTTTATTTTATTAATACTAGGCACTAAATTAGTACTAGCTAGAATATATAGTTCTGCCTAGTAGGGCGTATTACTTATACCCTAATAGTATTATTATAACCTAACTATTTACTAACTATCTTATAGTTAAGGAATAGTATAGTAAGGGGCTATATAATAAATTTAAGCTAAAAGCTTAGATCCTTAGTAGAATAGGAAAGGAGTATATAAGGAGTATATAAGGTAACCTACCTTACCTAGAGGGCAAACCCTATAAGCACACATTATATATAAACTAGATATATAGTAGAGGGGGATAGTAACCTTTCCTTACCCCGTTATGGATAATAATAACTTCATCGACACTAGATTGCAGTCGCCATCTAGGCTAGTCTATAACAAATCTTAAGCTTACTTAAAGGCTTCTTTACTTTAAGCTTATAAAAGATATTATAAGTATAGAGAAGGGTAAATTAAAAAGTAAAGCTATAGGTTTAAGGCTTATATTAAGGTAAAAGCTAAATTTTTTAAATATATTAGTATAAAATAATATTATAAAATAAGCTTCTTTATTATAAGATATAATATTTATAAATATAAGTTACTAAGCTACTTTTTTTTAATATATAATTTTTTTATTATAATATTTTAAGCTGTAATCTTTTACTTATAATTATAAAGCTTTTGCTTAATATATACTTTAAATACCTTAAATATTATATAAAGGTAGCCTTTATTTATAATTAAATAGAATTTAATACCTTAATATAATAGTTTTATAATACTATTTACTTTAATACTAAAATTAAAATAATAATATATATAATAGTAT
>AFRA01001171.1:0-12669 GCA_000223055.1 Claviceps fusiformis PRL 1980
GTACTTTTGACTTTTTTTTTTNTTTTTTTTTTTTTTTTTTTTTCGGGTTCGGTCACACGACCCGCCTTGCCAGCGCATCAGGCTGGCTGAGCAATCAAAGACGCCCGCGCTGAACCGGGCTGGTACCTGAGCAGCCGCGGCGGTGAAGCTGCGTCTTGTGCGTTGCAGCGAGGCATTTTGGATGTCCAATTGTGCCGGATGCAAATGGCAGATGGCAAATGGCAATGGCAAATGGCAACATTCAATCCAAGTGCCGATGAGCATCCGCCATCATTGCAACATGGAAACATCCAGTCACTACGTCGTGCCTGGCAGCTCCACCGGTTTCCCTGGTGCCCAAGTACCCACTAGGCACCTTCTGTGGTGGCTGGAAATACGGGGCTTGAGGCGGTCTGGTCCCATCGCTGTGGCTGATCCGGTTGATCCCCGGTTAATACCCCTTGCCTGCCGCCGCAACAGTTGCAACGGGCGGTGCTGTGACGACGTTTGGCTGCTGGTTCGTGGCCGTTGCTGGCCCGTTGCTGGTGACTGCATCATCGGAACCTCCAAAACCCCCCCACCATCTCGTCCTAGAGCCGCTAGCTCTACCATCACATCCCCGTCCCAACACATCCTCTGTGTCTGCCTGTGAGACTTGACCTCTCTGCAGTCCGTGTCTTTTTTTTTTGTCTTCATTTTCTTTCCTCGGCCAACGACAGGCGTCGCCTCGCGACACGACGACGACCACCACGAAGCTGCCGCCGCCGCCGCCGCCGCCCAACATGTCGCTCGATCCGCCCACATACCTAGCTTCGCTCCAGAGCAACATCCGTCAACGGCCAATTCCGTGGGACGGCGCCGTCAGAGCCGGCACGCTGACCGAAGAGCAGTATGCCAAGATTCGTGCTGTCGACAAGGCCAAGAAGCCCCAGCAGCGCAAGGAGGTTGTTGAGGAGGATCTCGACGGATACCGATTGCTTTTTGTGGGCGCTTCTGGGAAGCCCAGTGTTTTGGAATCCGCCAGCAAGCATGCCAACGTAGTCCAATACGTTCTCGTTTTGTTGGCTGACCTTCTTGATGGTATGTGGACAAGAGACTCGAGATGGCTCTGTCCTTGAACAGGCCACGTCCAATTCGAACGTGCAACGTCATATACATGTTCTTGGCGTGCTCCGAAAAGTCCGAATGCTAACGGTGCTTTCCTTGCGTGTTTTCATTTCATTTTCATTTTCTTTTTTTTTCGAAAACACCTACAGCCGTTCCATCCTTGGCAAAAGCCCTCTTCAAGGGGAGCGACCCCTACAAGCATTTCCTCCCCCTGCTGCACTCCAACACGACCGAGGATCCAATCCCGCTCCTGACGTCGAATGCTCTGACAAACCTCATCGCCCTGGCCCGCGACGAGTCCGAGGCGACCGACCGCGCCTTGCCCGTGATTCTCACATATCTCTCTGGCCTGGCCAAGAGCACGGATGCAGGTCTTCAGGACATTGCCGTGCAGGAATATTCTGCCCTCTTGTTCGGCCGCACGTGCCGAGAAAAGTTTTGGAACCAGAGAAGCGAGACCGTCGAGCCTCTGGTCAAGATTCTTCGGACGGCGGCTGGTATTGGAAGCGGTGCCAACTCGGCCGCCAGCCTGTGGAGTGGAAGTGCGACAGTCCGTAACAATGACTTTGAGGCATCTCTGAGCGGTGGCGTCGGACTGCAGCTGCTGTACCATGTGTTGCTGGTCATCTGGCAGCTGAGTTTTGAGGCTGAAAACATTGGCGACGATTTGAACGAGTACGTTTTTTTTTTTTTCATATTACTTGACTGCAAGTATCCATGAGTATGAAAGTTAAAAAAAAAAAACAAAAAAAAAAAACAAAACTAATCCTTAAAAAAACAGCGAATACGACATTATCCTACTATACACCCATCTCTTGCGATTGTCGCAAAAGGAAAAGACCACGAGGTTGATCTTGTCTACGCTCTACCACCTGCTCCAGAAGAATCAGACCTCTCTGCTCCCCACGGCCGTCCTCGCTCGTCTGCCCGCACACTTGGACAACCTGACCAGCCGCCACATGACAGATCCGGATCTGCTAGAGGATCTGCAGAGTCTCAAGGACCTGCTCGAGGAATACACCAAGACCAAGACGACGTTTGACGAGTACATTGCCGAAGTGAACTCTGGCCACTTGCGCTGGTCGCCCCCCCACCGAAGCCAAGTTTTCTGGGCCGAGAATGCTCGAAAGATTCTCGATTATGAGAATGGCCAGGTCCCTCGCAAGATGGCGGAAATCATGCAGAAACCTTGGGAGAACGATAAGCAAGTCCTGGCCATTGCCTGCAACGACATTGGCTGTCTTGTCAAGGAGGTTCCCGAGAAGCGGCACCAGCTGGAGAAGGCAGGACTCAAGACCCGAGTCATGGAGCTGATGCAGAGCGATGACGAGAATGTGCGGTGGGAGAGTCTAAGGGCGCTGGGAGGGTGGCTCAAGTATAGTTTTGAGCAGAAATAGACGACGCAAGCGAGAGGGGGGAAAATTAGCATAGATGGATGGCACATGGCGGGTAATTTTTTTTTTCCTCTTGTTTCTTTTTTTGGTGAGAGTCCAAGTCTGTCGATTTGTATTGCTTGTCATGGCACG
The DNA here is from genome assembly GCA_000223055.1 of Claviceps fusiformis PRL 1980. Lineage (NCBI taxonomy): Eukaryota > Fungi > Ascomycota > Sordariomycetes > Hypocreales > Clavicipitaceae > Claviceps > Claviceps fusiformis. Next base: position 2,613 of record AFRA01001171.1, read on the forward strand.
AGATGAGGGTGCTACCTGGGGGATGCCAAAGCTGTTTCATCATTAGACGCTGTGTTAATGCCTGCATGTACGTATCAAGCATCTCGAGTCGAATCGAGGTCCGTTTTGTACTACGCGGGGCTGCGACATGTGAGCCAGAACTGAGCCAAGCCTCCCGAAGATCGGAGGACCCGCCAGTCTGGACCGTGGACAAGGACGTGACTTGAGCCGCGGCCCAGACGAGGGACGCCAAACCCTCCACAATAGCGATTCAGTCCATTGATCCTATGTGCATTTACCCAATCGAGGCTGGAGCAATTTCGACGCTGGTAGTTTATGCAATCGATTGAGTTTGACTTTTTCTTCTTCTTCTTCTTCTTCTTCTTCTTCTTTTCTTTTTTCTTTCTTTTTTTTCTCTTCCTTTCCCATCTCTTTAATCGACATTAAATCCATTCTCGTCCTTGCCACTTTTTGCTGCTCCGTCTTCCTCTCTGCGTGTCCATTGCCGGGTCTCATCTCGAACAACTCCCTCTCCAACCGCGTCGATCCATCAAGCGGGCATCAGACATCAGACATCAGACATGAGGAAGGCCTTTGGACTCACCGCGCGGCCCGGTCCCCGGATCATGCGCGCCTCGCTCGCCAAGAGCATCATGAAGCTGCCTTGCCGGAATGCCTCCTCCTCCGCTCCCACCGGCTCCGAGATGAAGAAAACGCCTCTCTACGACCTGCACATCGCCCGGGGCGCCAAAATGGTCCCCTTTGCCGGCTACAGCATGCCCGTGCAGTACACGAGCGCGTCCATCGCCGGCTCGCACCACTTCACGCGCACGCACGCCTCGCTCTTCGACGTCAGCCACATGGTCCAGCACATCTTCACGGGTCCCCAGGCGGCGGCCTTTCTGGAGCGGCTCACCCCCTCGGACTGGAAGAACCAGGGCCTGATGCAGAGCAAGCTGACGACGTTTCTGTGGCCCGGCACCGGCGGCATCGTCGACGACTGCGTCATCACGCGTGTGGGCGAGGAGGCCTTTTTTGCCGTCACCAACGGGGCCTGCTTCGAGAAGGACTGCGCCTATCTGGACGAGGAGCTGCGACGGTTTGGAGGCGGCGGCGGCGTGCGCTGGGCGAGACAGGACCGCGCGGGCCTGATTGCGCTGCAGGGTCCGCGGGCGGCGGAGATTCTCAGGGAGGTTTTGGATGACGGGCCCGATGGTGCGGTCGACCTGGACAAGCTCTACTTTGGCAGTGCGGCGTACGCGAGACTGCGCTTCTCGGGGTCGCAAAGGACGCATCCTGTGCTGGTCACCCGGGGGGGCTACACGGGCGAGGATGGCTTCGAAATCTCCTTTCACGACAGCAGCGCCAGCAATAGCACGACACGATCGACCCCCGCCGCCGCCGCCGCCGCGCGAGACACGACGGCCCTGTTCACCGAATCTCTCCTCGACACGGCCGGCCCGGCGCGCCTGCAGCTCGCGGGCCTCGGGGCGCGGGACTCCCTCCGCCTCGAAGCCGGCATGTGCCTCTACGGGCACGACCTCGACGACACGACCACGCCCGTCGAGGCCGGTCTCTCGTGGGTCATTGCCAAGCAGCGCCGGCACGTAGACGCCGGCTTCCACGGCGCCGAGACCATCATCCCCCAGCTCACGCCCAAGAGCAAAGGCGGCGCGGGCGTCTCGCGCCGCCGCATCGGGCTCGTCGTCGAGGGCGCGCCCGCGCGCGAGGGCGCCGACATCCAGAGCCAGGGACAGAGCATCGGCACCGTCACGAGCGGGGTGCCCAGTCCCACGCTCGGGAAGAACATTGCCATGGGGTACATCCGGGACGGTATGCACAAGGCGGGCACGGAGGTGGATGTTGTGGTGAGGGGGCGGAAGAGGAGCGCCGTTGTGACCAAGATGCCCTTTGTGCCTTCGCGGTACTACAAGGCTGAGTAGGGACTACTGGGCGCTGTGAGCAAGATGACCTTGATGCCTTGGCCTCGATGGAATGGCGTCGTTTTATGTCGTGAGAAGAAGAACCTGAATGGCTATTTTAGGTGCGCGTGGAGACGATATTCCTGAGCAGGGTTCGTATAGTCCAGCACGTACATACCCGGCATGAAGATTTTTCAAACCAACAAGGCATCGTGAATGATCCAGTACATGCGCTGAGAATGCAGAGAAACCGAATCACTATGAACTATCCTTACAGCAGAGACGTCATGGTTTGAAAAGGCCGGTATCTGAAAATATTCATGTTTTTTTTTTCCCCTTGGTTTATTAGCTTATTTACCGGGTCAGCTGGAACCGTTGGATGGCGATACCCTCACAGCGGTGAAAAGCATCACCCCAGTCACCGTACGTGACATGTATCTATGCAACCCCCTTGATGGTTTCCCATTCTCTGTCCCCCCCCCCCCCCCCCGTCTATATCGTCTTTACTGCGCTGTGATAAGCCGAGCATGCCGCATGCCGCATGCCGTCCTCCTTCACACCGACTGTCCGTGGCGGGTCGGCCGTGGCCGCGACATTTGCCGGTGGAAGAAGCCAGAACCGAAAAGAGGGGAATGAGGATCCAGACGTCGGGATCGTCGGATGGGAACACGTAATGGAGAAGTTTGCCATGGGGATATATAAATCCAGCACTTGTACACGATGACGGCCTCTATCTTTTCTTTCTTGAATCAAGCAACATTCACAAGACTCACCACGCGAAAACACCTTAGAAACAGCAAAAAAAAAAAAAAAAAAAATTACACATACACCTCAAACAAACAAACAAACCGCCACCATGCAATTCTCTGCCTCCGCCACCCTCGCCGCTCTCGCCATCTTCGCCGGACAGACCTTGGCTGCTCAGTGCGTGGTCGGCGCGCCTCCCAATACAGGTTCCGGTGCTCTCGTCGCATGCCGATCCACGGGCAGTGGTGACAGCAAGTGGAGCTGTGCTCAAGGAACAACCGTCACGAAAACCGGCGATACAAGATTCCTTGTGCATGCGGGAGGCAAATCTGCCGTCATCAAGTTCCTGTGTGACGGCCAAGTCGGCCAAGTCCTCACCTGTCCTGCGGGTGCTTCGGGCACTGCCAACGTGCCCTGCGGAGGTCATTATGCCGTGCAGTCTTCCAACTAGTTGTGCTCGATCGAAGCATCATATGCACAAATATACACAAATATAGTCCTTACTCATGGATGCATCCACAGTGATTTCGTCATTCCTCTCCATCGGACAAATTGACTCTTTCTATTGAAATGAATGCTATGCTTGCTTGGAAACAGTCCGTCTTCCCTTGTACATTTGGCAAACTATCCATGTTTATTTAGCTGCACCGCATGAGCAATAGTTTCTACCTAGCGTAACGATGGCCGGCGCCCAGGGAACCTTGCTGCTCTGAAGAAGCCAAATCCTCGATATCATGTTTGCCCCTCTCCGCAAAGTCCCCCGTTCTAGAGATTCTTTCCCCGGCATTCAACTGCAATAACCCCATAGACACGGAAAACAGCAAAGAAAGCTTGATAACATAGTTCAAAAGGAGACAAAAAAAAAGGGTATGGCGGACTGTAAAATCCCCTTGCTACCCATCACGGAAATACAACATCCCAGTGGGAACTGTCCAAATGTCGCCACGATAACCATGGGAAGCCGTCATGGATGAATTTTCTTGTTTTCATCTACGACAACCCTCAAACGAGTGGCTTTGTCTTCCTCTGGCAGCATATTGGTCCTCGATAGGCGACGATTCTACGGGGGAAAGAAAGGTCTGAGCGTATTTCCTATGAAATGCTCGGTTGCTGAGGAGGTCTGCTGCGTTGGAGGAAGAAAGTGGATTTTTTTTTTTTTTTCAGATTCAGTTTTTTTCATGTTGATTTTGACTTTTAGCGAGGCTCCACATTTTAGTCAGCTGGAGAGGGGGAGCCATGTTCGTTGGGAAAGAGAGAGAGGGGGACACAACATGGAGTAGGGTACCACCAAGGTCACTGCTCGTCACTACAAACCATCGGTGCCCATCAAGGTGGTCAGAGGGGTCAGAGGGGGAGATAACTCGTGATGCATCATGCGGATGGACGGGCATCAGTGCAACTGCGAGTCGCGTGCCCCTCTTCGCGTGCGCGTTGCCGTCGAGGCCGCTTCAAAGTCCAGCCGTCCAGGAGAGGCAGACCAATGGCACGTGTGGATGGGATTGGCTGGCGGGCAGCGCTGATGGGCGCACAGCTGGCTTGGGTCTTGGCAGCTGCGCCAGCTGTGGCAGAGTCGTACGCCCACATCACCCACCGTGTTGTCGATAAAGTGCGTGGATTGAATTTTTTTTTATATGGCTCATGGCCGTGGTGTTCCGACATTCTTTTCCCCGTCTCGTCAGGGTCATGCAAGATGCATCTTCTCGGCGTGCCACGATGGGATGGCAGTGGGCACCAGATCAAGCGGTGTTGGTTCCAAGCCCGCTTTGTGGAATAACACGAGAGCGAGAGCGCCCGTCCCGGAATCCTTTCTTCTTGGCTGTCCGAAACGGTCTGAGGTGACTGAGGTGTACATGTACATCATGTACTCTGGTCGATGGCTGCGTTTGCATACCAGACATTTTCATTTCGCCAGACATTCTCCAAACATCTCGCACCACCTCTCCAATACCTTTCGAGTCCCGATTTATGCCATCCATCCCTCGTCTTCCACGCACCCCTCGCACGTAGCCTCGCCTCTCGCCGCCGTGAGATTGGATCATACTAGCAACATCGCCCTCCTCTTCATCCTGCCACAGCCATCTCGAAACGTCATTCTGTCGTGCGACTTGCAGCCCTGCTTTATCTGACTATCCAGTCTGCTTTGTTTTGACCCGAGTCACCTGGATGGGGGCTATGGCACGCTACGTCATCAGTGTCTGGTTGTAAACATTTTCATCTTTTTTTTTTCTCCAGCCAGAGTCCAGACTACCCCTCTGTTGCCAATCCGACCAACTTTTGTCCACGCTTGTTCAGCTTGGTCTAGGTCAATCCGTGAGACCAACATCGTACAACACCACCACAACACCACCACAACACCACCAACCATCACCACCACCACCGTCATCACCACCACCACCGTCATCACCACCACCATCATCACCACCACCATCATCACCACCACCCGCCGACCTTCTTTTTCGCCCGATAACCAAGAACCAAAGTCGGTCTTTCTTAATTTGACAGATTTCCGCCGTGACGAAATCCTGGACCCAGCACAACCCTTCCCCCTCCCCGCCCCCTCCCTTGGACTGCAGAGGCACATGCATGCATGCATGCATGCATGAACTGACGGCTGAGACGCGCCCGCATGGTGTTGTTGCTGCTGGGCAATCATCGTTCGACGTGGCTCTTCCAGAAATAAAAAGAAGAGATATAAATACAGCTCATTGTTTCACAGCTGGGATTGCGCCGATTTCGCCTTGCTTTTCCCTTCTTTCCATGCTTATGACCAGCTTCTTCATTCGGTGTCTGCAACTCCCTGATTCAAATTTCGACTTTGAATCTGCCACAACACCGTCATGCCTGGCCTGGCAATTTGGCTGCAGGTACAGACTGCTCTGGCCATGAGTCATGGCGTCATTGCATCGCCAATTGTTGCCGGCTCGCTGCAACAGTCCCTGCAGGACAAGTCACAAATGCACATGGGTCCGCAGCCGCGCAAGTTGCACGGTCGCTTTCTGCATATCACAGGTCTGATTTGTCTCTCTCTCTCTCTCTCTCTCTCTCTCTTTTTTTTTTTTTTTTCTTTCTTTCTCTCCCTTCCCTCCCTCGGCTATATCTCTACTATCGCTCACAAGTACGAATGCAGACTTTCATCCCGACGAGTACTACAAACCACATACCTCGACTGAAGATGGAATTACCTGTCATCGGGGCAAGGGCATGGCTGGCACCTTCGGCGCCGAGAAGACGGACTGTGATTCCCCCTTCTCGCTCGTCGATGCTACCCTAAAATGGGTGGAGGACAATATCAAGGACACGATCGATTTTGTTGTGTGGACTGGCGATACCGCCAGACACGACAGCGATGAAGACTATCCACGATCAGACCAGTCGGTTCTCGACAGCAATCGCGCTGTCGCAAACAAGATGATCAAGACATTCAGCTCATCGAATGGGAAACTCGATATCCCCATCATACCGACTTTTGGAAATAACGATTTTCTCCCACACAACATCATGTATCCCGGACCGAATCACTGGTTTACCGCATATGCGGACATTTGGGGTCGTTTCATTCCCGAGGAACAACGCCATTCGTTTGAGTTTGGGGGCTGGTTTCACGTCGATGTAATACCCGGAAAGCTCACGGTTTTCAGTCTCAACACCATGTACTTTTTTGACCGGAATGCTGCCGTCGACGGTTGTGCGCGACCGTCCGAGCCGGGCTTCGAACACATGGAATGGCTTCGCGTGCAATTAGACATTATGCGACAGACCGGCGTCAAGGCCATTCTGATTGGACATGTTCCCCCCGCGAGAACCGATAGCAAGAAAAATTGGGACGAGACTTGCTGGCACCGCTACACGTTGTGGCTGCAGAAATACCGCGATGTCGTGGTAGCTTCACTTTATGGTCACATGAACATTGATCACTTTCTCCTTGGCGACACGAAACAGGTGGACCTGAGTATCGGCACTTCACAAATCCAGCATCAGAGGCGATTGACGAACGAGAGTGATTTCTCAGCACAGGCCAAACAAGACTATCTACAGGAGCTGCGGGATTTGTGGAGAGATTTGCCAAGCTCCGTCACTCAACTGCTAGACGAGACGGAGGAGGAGGAAAGGCAGCAGGAGGAGAAGAATGAACCAATCGGCGAGAAAACGAAGCTGAATCACAGGGGGGAGAAGACAACGACGAAGAAGAAGAAGAATAAAAAGAAGAAGAAGGGAAAATTCGGCAAGATTGGAGGCAAATACGCGGAGCGCTATCAACTTGCCTTGGTCAGCCCGAGCGTTGTGCCCAACTACTTTCCCACCATGAGAGTATTCGAGTATAATGTGACCGGGCTTGAACACGCTGCCCTCTGGGAAGACAAGTCGCATACTGCCAGGAAAGGCGCAACGCGAATACCTACCAGTGTCTATAATGAGAATGACGATGAAGACGATGCCTCGCTGGAACTACGGTCTGTAGACATGGAGAAGATGAAAAAGGAGAAGAAAGGCAAGGACAAGCTCAGAGACCCGGATCTGGTGATTCCGTCGGACCCTCCAAAGGATTCGCTGCCTGGTCCTGCCTACTACCCGCAACAATTCACCCTGACAGGCTACACACAATACTTTGCCAATCTCACGCACATCAACAACGACCATGCTGATTCTCAAGATGACACGAAAGGCTCCAAGTGGCGCGACGGAGATCACGGGGGCAAAAAGCCAAAACACTCACCACCTCGGCCACGCACGTTCCAATACGAAGTCGAGTACAGCACATTTACGGACAAGCAATTCAAGCTGAAGGATCTGACAGTGAGGAACTATCTAGGCCTGGCGTACCGCATGGGACAGCGCGGTAAGGCGAGTGGCGAGAGCGTGGACAGATCCGGGTTCGATGACGACTTTGAAGACGAAGAGCCGTCGGACGACGAGGTTGTGAGCGACCAAGTCGACGCGGTCAAAGACACGAAGAATAAGAAGAAGAAGAATAAGAAGAAGAAGGAGAGGAACAAGACCTGGCTGCACTGGCTCAGCTATGCATTTGTGCAGACAATACCCGAGAGCGATTTAAAGGAGATGTGAGGAGGGGGGGGGGGGGGGTGTGTTCAGAGACGAGGGTCAAGCATTGGAGGAGATTGCATACACATGCCACTCGCTGGGCATGTTTTGGTTTTTGTTTTTTTTTTTTTTTTTTTTTTTTTTTTTTTTTTTTTTTTCGTCTTTTGTTCTTAGAAAGAAATGGGATGGGAGGGCACGCACTCATCTCATGTTCGAGCCGCATTAAAATCTAGCCACTACATTGATGTATTTAATTTTTCGCTTGGGAAATGGGGATTGCATTGCATCTGACGGGCCGTCGTTTTTCTGCATTTTGGTTTTTTCCTGGGGTGAAAAGAGGCTCGTGTACGTGATTAGCACTGCTGCGTAGAACTGGTTTATAAATCGTATTGGAGCGTGATGAGTGTGAGAGTGTGAGCGGTGCTGCGTGAGCTGGGGACGGATGGTGAATAAGATGATGCGTGATGATGCCTTTTATTATTTTGTATATTTTGGTATATTTTTGTTTATATTTTCATATTCTGGGATTCTGGTATTCTGATACTCGTATCGTTCTGTTTTTATATCCTCCCATCTATGTCCTTCACATGCTGTTTTGTTTCCATTCTACACTCTCCTTGTCCCTTCCTTCTGCTCCCATCTTTCCTCCTCCCCTTCATCACTCACTCCTCCACCAACACTCATCCCACTGCCAAAACACCCCCCTCGGGCCCTCCACCGCGTCCGACTCCCTCCATACTGACCTGTACCATACAAATGACAAATGACAAATGACAAATGACCTCACACACCAGGGTATTCATATTCATCTCAGGCTCTCGACTCTCGAGATCGCTTCACGCTCCATTCACATTCCCCGACAATCCTAAATCTAGCCTTGAGACGCAGAAACGGAGACGTATAGTACAGCATAACGGCACAGACAGCGGGTATGGGTATAAGTACGACGTGCCGGCGTGCAAAACGGACGAAGACCCGTCCACGAAAAGGGGGTAGACATTTCGCAGAACGAGCACTTTTTTATCCTCCTTTTCTTTAGGTTTCCTGTTCTTGATTTCTTTTCTTTTCTTTTCTTTTCTTTGTTTTTTTTTAGTCCCCTTGCTTCTTTTGTTTCTTTTGCGCCCGCTTTGTTCATTCGCCTTTTTGGCGGTCACGACAATGCCCTCATTAGATATTACCCAGTTGTATCGTTCGGCTCGTTGTCACCATTCCCTCTTTCCTTTTTCTTCTTTTTTTTTTTTTGCTTTTTCATAATAAATCCATCTAGAAGAATCGCAAAATCGAAATCAACGCCGTTGATGTGCATGCGTGTGTCGCAACAGCCGAGGTACGATGCCAGCGTGAGAATCTTGAGCGTCGTAGCCCATCCTGTGTTTCCGGGTCCGGACCATGACTGGGTCTTGGGGTTTGTGGGCAAGACGGAGTGTTTCTTTGTTTAAATGGATAAAGGGGTGAAGCCCCAGGAGGGAACACGGATAAGGACGGCCCTGATGGTGGAACAACGCAATGGGAGAGAGTATAGAGCCCTATTTTTCGCGCCATCTTCACTCGGTTCGGCGTTTCCTTTGGCTGGTCGTGGCTGGTCAATGGGGATTATGCGACACAGTCAGGTCGTCGAGGTCCAATTCCTTGAAAACAGAGACGCGGTCCTTGCGAAGGTTGCTTCTGGGATTTTGGAACAAGGGCGGCAGGTATAGACCGGCTCCCTCGCGAAGACGATCGGATGTGAGGTGCGAGTTGAACTTGGGTCGTACGGGACCGGAAGCCGAGGCACCGGGGACTTGGAGATGGGTGTCGGAGGGAGGTACGGTTGATGGGGCGAGCGAGGCCATGGCGATGATGATGAAGGCGTGCTGCCGCTGGTCTTGGTCTATCGTCGGCGAGAAATGCGTCGGGCAGAGAGTGTTTTGTGTCGGTTTTGTACTCGGAGACTGCCGGTGCTGCTCCTGAGTTGTTGCTTGCCCCGATACGATGGACTGCGCAACAAGTCTCGACACTGCGCAACACACACAGAGGTCCAAAGCGCCGAAACCAGCGTCTTGGCAAATCCGGGCGAAAACGGGCGAAAACGGGAAGGCGTCTGGTAAAGAAGCACCAAAAGGAGTGTTCTTGACCAAAGGAGGAGGGGGTTCAAAAGGGGGGTGCCCACCGGCGAGCGAATGACGTATGAACGAGGGGAAAAAAAAAAGGGGGGGGGGGTGTTGTTTCTTTGAAATCGACGAGAGCAAGATGGGAATTGAAACAAACTGGCGACAGATGGAGTTCAAAAAGGACAGGAAACAAAATCCCAAAGAAAAGACGAAACTATTCCGTCGTAAGACTAGGGAACAGGAACGCAGGATAAATAGCAGAATGAAACGAACCGTTTT